>NKZH01002337.1:0-71386 GCA_002370695.1 Metschnikowia matae var. maris
ATATCACTGTTTCGACTGTCCCAACTACCTGCAGTCACATGTAACATGCAGTACAACAGAGATGTACTGGTTCTCATGTTTCAACAATGAGTGACAACAATAACTGCGGTCTAGGCCGACTTCATACAGGAACAAGGTTTTGTTTTGAACCATTAGCCGTGGCGTGTAGAGCTCATTTATTTTGGTGAGCTCACACAAGTTTAACAATATTGAAGTCATACAATGTAATCAGGAGAATAATGTTTAAAAATAAAATACCTGCTGTAACAAAGGGAAACCTAATATTCTTATTGTACGGCATACAATCTTTTGTTTACAATCCTCATTCTTGAAGATTAATACAGATCGCAAAGAAACAGTCGATACGTGCAACTGTAGAAAACGCCTCCGGGGCTTAAATTTTTGTAAACCTTTCAGGGTAGATTCTTTCATTGCAATGGCTTCCCTTCATGTTTAGCCGTTTACGAATCGACTAATTTTTGTATTCAAAAAATCCAAAACGAGTAACGCTCCGGTAGACGGCAGAACTGCATAAAAGAGCACGTGAGCATCCAAAAATAACTGCCCCCAATCACCACAGAGGCGCTGAAAAACGATCCACTTCCCACTTCTCTTTTAAAAAACATCTGCTAAAATGCAATTTAAATCTTTATGTGCACTTGCTTCGGCTATCACCTCTGTTGCCGCTATCGGTGATGTATGTCTTTATCAAAATTCTTCTGTATTTGCAAATAAAACTGAAGTCTGAAAATTTTTTTACATTGTTTACTAACTCGTCTAGCTCGGATTCAACTTGGGTGTCAAGAATGAACAAGGTAACTGCAAGTCAGCATCTGACTATGCTAATGACTTCGACAAGTTGAAAGGTTACACCAGTATCGTTAAGACTTACGCTGTTTCCGACTGCAACACTTTACAGGTTTTGGGCCCAGCTGCTGAAGAGGCTGGTTTTCAAGTCATTTTTGGTATCTGGCCAAATGACGAATCTCACTTCCAAGCTGAGCAGCAAGCTTTGAAAGACTTTTTGCCCAAGATTTCCAAGGATACCGTTAAAGTATTTACTGTCGGCTCTGAAGCATTGTACAGAAAAGACTTGACCGCTCAGGAGTTAGCATCTGCTATCAACACCGTGAAGGATGTCTTGCTGGACATCAAGGACAAAAACGGTGATTCATACTCCTCTGTTGCTGTCGGTACAGTTGATTCCTGGAATATTATTGTCGACGGTGCATCTGTTGACGCTATCAAGGCTGCTGATTTTGTTTTCGCCAACGCTTTCTCATACTGGCAAGGTCAGACCATGCAGAACTCCTCTTACTCTTTCTTCGATGATATTATGCAAGCTTTGCAAACCATCCAAGGTATAAAGGGATCTACTGACATTGACTTTTGGGTTGGAGAAACTGGATGGCCTTCTGAGGGTACTCACTTCGAAAACTCTCAACCAAGTGTCAGCAACGCTAAGCAATTTTGGCAAGAGTCTATTTGTGCAATGAGAGCTTGGGGAGTCAACGTTTGTGTTTTTGAGGCTCAAGACGAGGCTTGGAAGCCAGACACCTCCGGCACTAGTGATGTTGAAAAACATTGGGGTGTGTTCGATTCTTCTTACAGCTTGAAGTACTCTTTGGATTGTCCTTTTTAAGGTATCTTCTGCAAGAATGATACCCTGAATCTTATGTAATTAAGAATGCGAATGAAAAGAGGATTAAAATGAAACTGTTGAAGACTTGTTTTTAGTAAAAAAGATATCCGAAGCTGAATGTCATGAGAATCATGCTAAAATATTCTTAGGGATTGTTTAAACTTAAAATGCATCTTAAAAAGTGACAAGCTCTGGTCTAAAAAATGCGTCACATCTAGTGGCACTTAAATTGATTTCAATAATAAATCTCGATGAATGTCGAGGTTACTTGGATTCTCAGTTTTACAAGTGGTGGTTTTTCCACCCAACAGGTGAATGATCTCGTTAATTCAACTCTCTCTATGCAGCAACGAATTGTTATAGTTGCTATTAATGTTAATTTTTTTTTCTGTATAAAAGATAGTAACTTTTGTAGGAGAGTTACAGTGTTTCCCAAAACTATTCAAGCTAGCACGACGAAATGTTTCGAACCACACTAGCAAAATTAAACAAACCGATAATTCAAAAAGTTTCGTAACCCCCCCGCAAAGTTTTTTCAAACCAAATGACATAATGATTCACACCAACCCGTATGAAAATTCAATATGTTGAAACCTTAAATCTGGAAGATTGTACTACATTTGGGAGGTTGTAGTACCAATAGAGGGTCAAACCGGAGCGGAACATGAACTAGGTACCCTGTGTGGGGTTGTGTGTATTGGTCTGTTTAATTTTGCTTTTGAGGTTTGAATCGTTTTGTCGTGCTAGTTTGAAACATTTTGTCGCTCTGGTTTGAATAGTTTTGAAAGACACTGTATTTGCATAGAACTATGATTGCTCTATTGAGTTTGACTTAGCTCCATATGGCAAAGTGATGTGAATGATGCACCTTTCAATTATATAAGCCACCTCCCCTCTTCCCCGCAATGAACTCTCCAGATTTCCAAAGGTTTTTTAGTACGATAATTAGTTATATATCTCAAAACAATTAGAATATAATGAGAAGTTTAGCAGTATTGTCAACTTTCGCCAGATGCGTAGTGCCAAAATCCTCAGGTAGAAGATAAGCAAAAATTTAAATAAATTTCAAATCTTTTTTTTTGATACCAAAGAAGTGAGTGATTGTTTTGAGACAATAAGACTAATGGAAAAAAAAACATTGATAATAAGTTATTCGGACGAAGAATTGTTCATGTGTTTTCTGGCCAGATTCAACCTTTAGAATTATCATCAATAGATTTAATTTTTTTGTTTCATCAATGAAGACATACAGTGGTTTTCAAAACTATTCAAATCAGCGAGGCAGAATGTTCAAACCACACTAAGCAAAATTGAACAACCCAATAGTTCGACAAATTACTGTTTTTAATACTTAATAAAGATTTCACAGAAACAAGTTATTTTCAAATCCTTGATCCCTAACAATTTTTAAGTCATAAGTAAGGAACTTTTTTAATTATTGGTCTGCTTAGTTGTGTTGGTCTGGTTTGAAACATATGGTCCCACTGGTTTGAATAGTTTTAAAAAACACTGTACACATGTTTTCAAGGAATTCAATAAAGAAATCTGCCATAATCATTACTAACACACAATTAGAATTGCGAACTTCGTATTTTAATAATTTGTATTGTAGAATACAGCAAATAGGAGTAGATGAAGATCTACACTCTAAGATCCAAGTACCTTAATTCTTTCTATTAGTCTGTTAAATCGCGAGAGAAAATTCAGCATGAGAAATTAACAAGCATACATCAATAATATATCTTCGGTTCTACTTGAACCTCTAAATGGATGGGAGCGATCCCGTATTGCTACCTTTTGCATGCTCAATAATGCGAGTTGTTATGGAAAAATCATGAGTATCCTAAGATATATCATAAAACCTTAGTAAGTAACTTCGACCGACTGTATTGAAAAAATTCAAAAAAGATGGTACACTGAAACCAACATAGTAATACTAACGACTAAATAAACATACCCTGCATTGCTTCTTGTTAGGAAACGATTTTACAAGGATACTGAGATGCAAGGTATCCCGGTCGGGTAACACTTGCATATAACGTGCTTGTGTTTCATGTATATGCAGGGTTGCATACAACCAGTGTATATAACAGAGAGGTTTTCCTCCACTTGGATTAACTAGGGAGTTCCTCGTCTATTCTAGGTTCAATACATACCATGATAAACTATAGGACGTAAGGAAGACGTCCATCATAAGACCAACAGTTGTCGGGTGCTGTTGGGTTCTTACACTTTGTTAGAATTATGATGCGACCTGGGACGTTAAGCCTGTATTCGCAAGTGGTTTAAGCTTCTAACGGCTTGTCAATGTTATGGATCGTTTCCAGGAACGATGCCTAAAAGGTATATCTAATTTATATAGAGAAATGTACTGTCGGCTACTGTTAATAGTAGGAACTCACCCGATCAGTTTATATAGTAAAAGTTATAGTTATCGTGCGTTGGATCTAGCTTATCTCTTAACGTAGTATATAATGTGCTTTAGCAATGGAGTTCTTACTCTTTCAAATCAGAGTTTTTCCGCGGGCATCTGTATCGCCCACTTGCTTGCTACCTAGTTCACTTCTAAAAGAGACTTCGTGGCCAAGCTGGTTAAGGCGTGGGACTGTTAATCTCAAGATCGTGAGTTCGATCCTCACCGAGGTCGTTTTTTAAATTTTTCGTGTGGCCCTGATGTCTCAAAAGAAACTTTGGGTTCAGGGGCTTCTTACCTAAATTCTATTTTTTTCATGTCTTCATGTTATTAGTCCACCATAAGTCAAACTTTATACGCGGCTAATTCATAGATATCGCGGGACTTAGATAAGAGTTTACAGTAATTGGTAAGTTTAAGAGAAAACAAATAATTTAGAATTGATATTGCCTAAGTCCGACATCTGCTTAAATACAAAAGTCCCGGTAAACCAAGGCTCATCAAATTTAAACAAAGTACCCAATAAAAGTCAAGAGAGAGATGCAAAAACCGATGTTGGAGGATGGTGCACCACCTGAGCTGACTTGAGAGACAGTCACAGCAGTGGGCTCCGACGATACCAGAGTGATCATGGTGGATGGCCGATTGTTCAGAGTTACCAGGCTAGATGCAGCTCGAGAGGTTTTGGAAACGTTGCTTGCCAATGCGGCAGCTTTGGAACTGCTAGGTTCAAGGCTAGTCTCACTAGCTGGAGTTGAGGATGATTGAGATTTGCTTGAAGTAGACTCGGACAATTTAGATGAAAGCATAGAAGATGAGGCTTCGAAAGATGGGGCACTCACTTCTTTTCCATTCTTGAGTTCTTCAAAGTCGCTCTGCGCCTGCGTTTTGCGTCCGTTCACCTTGCCTCCAACAGCTTCAATCGAGGACCAAGTACCTGATTGGTCAGTATACTTGTATTCAGAACCACTGGAATAGTCGACAGCAATGATTGACTTTATGTCCATGTCGAAAGGAGCCTGTGAAAAATCCGTAAGTCCACCAGCCCATTCAATAGTACCGGGTGGGTTAGATGGATCACCACCAGCCCAAGCACCGGCATATATACGCATGGGAGTTTGAGGAAAACCTTGAGGATTACTTGGATTCAATGTTCTCATGATTGTGCCGTCTAATGCAAAGGTGACTGTATCTTGAGTAAATTCAATGGTATATGTATGATATTCATCCATAAGGGAGGTTGCCGCGTCGTGGAACTCGCCTCTATCGTAAGTGGCGGTGTTTCCCTTCGAAAAAAAATTTGACTGCCATTGTTTTGTGTCTGCACCAAGTAGTTCAATATCAATTTCATCAAGATCGTCACTTTGGAGGAAGAAGGACGTAACAATTCCTCTGCCTGGGGCAGCTTTCATCACTGCCTCAACCTTGCCGAACATCATGTAGAAGTTAGACATAATTGATGGATTGTCTCCCTTTTTAGCGACCCGGAACCTAACACCATCACCCGAGTAAGAAAGACCGTTAATGACTTTTTCGGTGAAGTATTTAGATTCGCTAGAAAATGTTTCCTTGATAGATGTACCTAATGCCTTGTCAGAGTCGCAGCTTTGCTTAAGGGGGTTGCATAAGTCTGCTGCTAATGTAGTAGCGCTTAAAGAGAGGAGGGAATAGAGGAGTTTCATGATGCTATGACGTGTAAAAATCGAGGAAAAGATCAGGGTATTCCAGCGCGTTATAAAGTATTATGAGAACAATGTCAAGATCTATTTTTGTGCCAACGCCCGGTTAGACATTCGCGTTGCACCAAAAAGCGCTGCGGCCTGACCGCGTCGTAAGGAAACGCGACTGCGCGACAAAAATAGAAATGAGGCTGTGAGGTACACAATTTTTCGCTAAGGTGCCTTGGCCGAGTGTTTTTGGAGTGCGCAGAACATGAATAGCCCCTGCGGCAAACAAATAAAAAGCCGCGCCCCGTTGATTGTTCTCTATATGAAGGACTGTCAATTAGAGACACTTATGTACCTATTGTTAGTCTTGTTTTGGCATTGTTATGCTTCCACTTCATTATCATATTTTGCAGTTAATTATTACTTTGTACTTGATTATTACACTTTGTACTTGACTATTAAACTTTGTACATCATTTTATACTTTGCACATTATTATTCTTTTATTTATTAATTATTTTATGCTGTGTTTTAATTATACTTGTTGTGCTTTATATTTTCCTTGATGCGCTTGATATAATTTCATGCTGCATTGTCATAGTATCCTACATGCTGATAGGATTTTCTTGGGCCTCGAAAAGTTTGAGTCTTAATTTCTTAGCATGTTCTTGATTGTAGTTCAATAAGAATAAAATATGGATATATTGTTATTTGAATATTGACCAAGGCACCGAGAACGACAATCTTGAGCTCTTAATCGGCGAAGTGAATGCGCTGGCATCTTTCTTAATTCATCTAGGCCGTGCGCACTCGTCAGAAGATTCAAGCTCCGCGCTTTTGAAAATGTAGATCGTCTAAGTTTTTGAGATGGTTATGTAAATCTTTAGGACTCGACGGCCGATAACAATGGTAGGAAATGAATGACCTGTTCATTGCGCCATTCGACTTTGAATCTTGAATTATGCGTCGTCACACTATGTGCGTATGTAACACCCGGACAGGGTAAACCCTATTGAAGTGTGGCTTCTTTCGTGCTTCTTTCCGCGAAGTGTTGTTTTACAGCAATGCTTGGGAGTGATTACCCTGTACTGAGCCGTTGCAAAATTTGCGGGGTGCGTAATTCTTAAGCGAGAACTTGATGCTTTGTTCTAAGAGCATAACGCCCTGACCCAAAACTTTGCATGTCGTGCTTTTGCATCTTGGGGTGCACCGAACGCCAAGAAATACATGCCGGGCAGACCATCATCAAGCAGAACACTTTGTTTGCGGGCGGCAAAGCGGATAAGTTATGGCAGCATACGCGCAAGTAGCCTGACACTTGATGATGCGGAAAGTTTCGGGCGAGTTGGAGAAAACGGAAGAGAATATAATGCCATGCAGAGCCAGTGGAAAATTTTCAATCAGAGAAAATCAAACCAAGCGATGAATTCTAAAAGACTTTTTTGCGCCTTGGCTATTGCTGCAACACTGTCGGGCCTCACTTTAAACTGTGATACGACCTCCCTCTCCGCTTTAGTGAACCTGACAGAGAATAAACAAATTTATTCTCAATTGCTTTACTCGGATAATGCGTTCTATGACGATGTGAACAATGTTCTCGGAACCTTAGACTTTGTCGAATCCCACCTGTACCAGAGACAACCATATGTCGCGAACGGGTATTTTGGTGCCAGAATTCCGAACTTGGGCCATGGATTTGCTAACGATACCTTGTCTTCATTGTCACAGGCAAACAGTGAGGACTTATCGAACGGATGGCCATTGTTTAATGAGAGATACGCTGGAGCTTTTGTTGCTGGATTTTACGACTCACAGGAGTCTACCAATGGAAGCAACTTCCCTTGGTTATATCAGTATGGATGGGATAGTGTGATTTCGGCCGTACCGCAATGGACATTTTTGAGTTTAGCAATTGATGACAAGGTGTTGGACCCTGCATCATCACCGGCTACATGGGGCTCAATAAGCAACTATACCCAAAATTTATCTATGGAAACGGGTGTTGTTTCCACTCAGTACACTTGGCTTGACAAAGTGAAAATTAGGTACGATGTGTCTGCAAATAAGAAAGACATCAACTTGGGCCTGATCAAAGTGACAATTGAAAATCCGACCGATGAAGATGTGACGATCGAAGTAACGGACCGCTTGGATTTCAAAACCTCGAGAAGATGCACATTGAGAAATGTAAAGCTGTTCGATGAAGGAATCTTGATGTCTTTTAGCCCTGCAGGTCTTAGTGACATATTTGGGGCCATTTACTCTAAAATTTCTTTCGAAGGTAAGACAATCGCTGACGAATATGGCAATGATAACGACATGATTGAGCGGAAAATGATGTTTTCAATCGAGCCAAAAAAATCAATCCTTGTTACCAAGCTAGTTGGTATAGTCACCACAGACTTGGACGTCTCTGCATACAAGCTGGAGGAAAAGGTTATACTGGCTGCTAAAAAATTTGTGGAATCGACTGACTACAATGAGTTGTCCAAAAGAAACGAGAAAGCTTGGTCAAAATCTTTGCAAACATCGCTCGAAGTAGAGTTTCCAGACAGCCCTTTGTTGACGTTGGCATCCAGAGCTTCGATCTTCCATCTCAATGCAAATATGCGTGAGGGAGCAGAGGGGCTTACATCTGCTTTGAGTGTGTCCGGATTGTCTTCGGACTCTTACGCTGGTCAGGTATTCTGGGACACTGATCTCTGGATGCTGATTGGAATTTTGCCATTTAATCCAGAGGTCTCTAAGAGTTTGTTACATTACAGACTCGAGACAAGAGACCAGGCTAAGAGAAACATTCAGTCTCCAGGACGCCCAAAGGACACCTTCGAAGGGGCAATTTATCCCTGGACAAGTGGCAGATTTGGAAACTGCACTGCTACGGGACCATGTTTCGATTATGAGTATCATGTCAGCTCAGCTGTAGCACTTTCAGCATTTAAGTTGTATTTAAGTGGTTCAGTTGATGATGCTTTCCTCGAGGAGAAGATCTTTCCAATCATTTATGACGCAGCAAATCTTTTCTCGACGTATGTGGAATACAACGCGACGTTGTCTAAGTATACCACACGCAATCTTACTGACCCTGACGAGTTTGCAAACCATGTTGACAATGCCGCATACACCAACTCGGCCATTTCTGCTACCATGTCATGGATAGAGGCCGTGGCCAAGCATCTTGGAAAGTCTGTACCCCAAAAGTTTTTGGACATTAAAGGCCATATGTTCATGCCCGTTTCCCCTGAAGACCCTAATGTTGTCCTCGAGTACAGTGGCATGAATTCCTCTATTCAGGTTAAGCAGGCAGATGTCATCATGATCACTTACCCTCTTGAAAATGAGCTCATAACTCCAGAGCAAGCCGTGGCAAACTTAGAGTACTACGCTATGAAACAGGTCAGCACCGGCCCAGCAATGACATACCCTATCTTTTCCATCGTCAGCTCAGCTCTTCTTGATCAAGGTTGCTCCTCTGAGTCTTATTTGATGAAATCGGTGCAGCCATTTTTGAGAGGTCCTTTCGCACAGTTTTCCGAACAAAACAATGATAACTTTTTGACTAACCAAGGAACTCACCCCGCTTTTCCTTTCTTGACAGCACATGGAGGATTTTTGCAACTTCTTGTGCTGGGTATTCTCGGCATTCACTACAGTTTTGAGATTGAAAAAGGCAGGATTGTCAGATACTTGGAATTTGATGCTTCCAAGTTGTCTCTTTTGCCTCAAGGTGTTAACGTGAAAGGATTGAAATATCTTAACCACACTTTGGACGTTACTTTAAACGAGTCTGAATTTGTGATTGAAAACAAAGGTTTAGTAGATGGTTTGAAGAGTTCTGTTGACGGTTTCAAGGTTGCTTTTAACCACAAGAACGACAAAAAAGAGAAGAAGACATTATCCAAGAATGGTAAAGTCTCTTTCAAAGTTAGTCTGTTGAAAAAGTCCCGGCCCGAGAGTCTTACTGAGTGCGGGTTGGCTCGTTTCTCCAACGTTTCAGCTGGATTGTTTGGAGATGTTTCTGAGCTGATGCATGATGGAGACAATAACACCCACTGGCAAGCCGTAACTAAGGACCAAGCAAGAGTTTTTATTGACTTGAAATCGGAGCAGCGCCTCTCTAAAGGTGTGATCAACTGGGGTAATAAGCCTGCCAAAGAGCTTCGGATCTTTGTGGAAGATTTCGTCACAGACAACTCTCTTCAAAATCATGATCAATACGTTTCGAACAATTCTAATGCAGCTCAACCACAAATCAACACCTTAGTTGATTTAAAGTGGGCCAATGAAGTGATCGTTAAATTCAAACAAGTTTATGCAGGATCCGTCACTCCTTCTGAAACAGACCAAGAAGGAGCAGGCGTACGCTTGCAAAAGGCTTTCAACGTTACAAATTTTGAATTTCCAGAGCTCACGAAATCGAGATTTGTCTTGGTCGAATTCGAGGGCACTCATGATGATTCGAAAGAGGGAGCGAAGATTTACGATATTTCGTTTATGTGAGTCACTTCAAACGGTTGCAAACATTTGAATACACGCTTGCTTAACAAGTATTTGTCATGTAGTGCATTTAGAGTAGGATTTAGTTTTGCAGTTGTACAGCTATTTATCAGACTTCATAGCTTTCGAGGGTTGAATCAGAAGGGAAATCAAGAAACTAGGGAAAAGTGATTCAGATGGAAGTCCACGAGTATAAACTGTTATAATCATAAGATATGCAAAATCTGCCAACACTATACTAACAGCATGGCTTTAATCCTAATTGGTTTAACACACAGTTCTAGTTACGTTTGAAGAACCTGGCATAATACTTTTCTTCGTATACGACGAGCAGTCTACGAGGTCGTGCACAGTACATTTAACTATCAGCTTCTCACCCTTTAGACTTAGATTTACACGATAAGCCCACATGTTATCCCACAGAATACGCTGTGCATTAGGCTCAGTAGCCTTTATCACACGATCGGAGTGCTTACCCATAATTCCAACGAAAGGCGAGTTTCGTTTCGATTCAGAAGTCTCCAGTGATGTTATGTATATCATATTTGTCATAGTGCTCACCCTCTTAGGCATAGTCGTTTCGTGTGCTGCTCTTTATTGTGCTTTTGCTTTCCACAGGCGTATTTCCGAAGAGGATTTGAGCAGACAAGAGGACAACCAGGCCTACTTGGAGCTTAATCTGGACGAACAGGAGATTTTCTTTCAGGCTAAAGACTATGTCGCCACAAATCCTTATCTAAAAGGCGCACTTACGTTATCGCAGAATTTGAGTATTCAAGAGAGGGGCATAAAGGCTTGGGAGTTTGTCAAAGACGGAATGCTTAGCAATAACGATCTTCTTATTGTTCAGAAGTTTGAGCTTAATTTTTTCAAGAAGTTCGAATGTTCCACGCAAACGAATTTGCCGATACCGCAAGCTAATGACGTATATTACTTTGAGAGCAAAATATTTTCGCTTCCTAACCCCGAGGAGACCACTATATCCATTGGACTTGGACCCAAACCTTATCCCTGGTTCCGGTTACCTGGTAGACACGCCCAATCAATCTCATACGATAGCGACGGATACAGACGTTATAGCCAGCCATTTCCCTTCACGAGTTATGCACCCTTTCCTCAATTAATCGAGGGTGATGTCGTCGGAGTTGGCTACAGGGTTCGGTCGGGCACCGTTTTTTTCACTAGAAACGGAAAGAAGGTGAGTGAGCTGAAAATTGGCGGGCATATTAAGAATTACAGACTACCGGAAAATGGCCAGATATACCCAATAATCGGCGCAAACAATTTATGTTCAGTCCATGTCAACATTGGCCAGCTTGGGTATGTTTTTATTGAAGGGAATGTAAAAAAATGGGGATTTGCACCCTTGGAAGGAAATGGCCCGGCTCCGCCGGCATATAATAAATTCAATGGTGATATATTGTTGGAGAGGTCGGAGGTGGATGATGACAATGACTTGTCAGAGCGAGAGAACGACTTTCCCCCGGACTTTTGGGGTTTGCATGAAAGAGAGACCGACTACGATCACGACAAATTCAGCTACAATGCCTATACCGACGTATCTGCGGAAGAGCGCATAACATTGAATAGTCTTATTCCGCAAACTCCGCCGAATTATGATAGTGGGGGAGACTCAGAAAGCACCAATGGCTCCTCTAATATCGAAGAGGTTACTGCCTTAGATGGTAGTGAGAACTTGGCGGGGCCAGAGCACCTCGTGCCTAATTTACTGGAGGGTATTGGTATACCAGAAATCAGAGATTTGAATTCAATAGAAGTGGGTGCCCAAAATTTAACTGATTCAGAGACGGTGAAAGCTACTGATTCAACAAGTCAAAAGATAAGCTATCCAGACCACGCTGATCTGAAGGCCCATGCTATTGAGGACTCTGAGAACAACGAGTGAGGTTCGTTGTAGATCAACGGCAAGTTACAATTAAGGTCAAGCCACTTATGGGGGCAGGTCACGATTTAGGTTAGGGTAAACGGTTATAAATGCAAGAGGTCCTTTATTTTCATTTTATTTTTGTACAAGAATTGGCAATTATAAGAGGTTCGCTGATGAAACAAGCCGCAAAAGGAATGAGCCTGCGCCAAGATTGTTGGGGATGAGAGTGGGGTGCAGAAAGCACACCTACGCGTGAACTTCGAACCTAATAGTTAACATACTCCATTCCAACTGCGGTCTCAAAATATTTCTCCACCATAATTACCAACAGGGTAGGTGAAAACAAAGGTCAAACAACCAAGAAAAACCGACACTTGGCATCAGGGATATATACATATGAGCAAATTTTGGTCCGGGTGTGCGTTCTTGGTCAATATAACATGCATTGTAGTTAGGCTTCCGAATGAAAGGAAGTCCGAATCCGCAGCTTCTCATACGGCACTTTTGACATAATTGAGCATATACAGTATTCCCCACAAATTTTGCTGCGTCTCGGCGCATTTGCGCAATTTGCGGCGCACAAAATGTCACCCGGTCTGGGAAAGCGCAGCGAAGTTTGAGGGAAAACTTGGGGTACTTATACAAATAAGGCCGATAGAAAAACGCCGTTCAGAGGCCGAACTTATAAAAGGATTTTGCTTATCTCTTATCGCAAGCCAATAATTATTCGCATACATAGCAATCCACTTATCAATCTTAAGCTATCTACCCCAGTTTTGAGATTGGACCTTACGTCACGACAAAAATAAAAACAAATAAAAAAAAAAATGATTCAAAAATATACATGTGTTCCTATCTCAGATTATGACATCTTGATTGTGACTAACGGAACAGTCACACAAGTAGAAACCGCTTTGCTCGAATTGCAAAAGAAGGAGGAAGTACCAAAGAACGATAACCTGGTTTACTTGGACTCATTCAAGGACCTTATTACTCATTTGAGTATAGAGGGCCTTTCTGATCCTCGATCAGGCATGTTCCATGGAAAAATCATATTCATGTTCTTCAACGGGGTGGAGTTTGTTCAGCAGTTTCTTAGTGAATGCATCGATTACTATAATGAATTACAAAATTCTTACCAGAAATGCGGCAGACTCCTCAACACGTACTTCTACTTTGACTCCACAATGACGCGCACCGGGCAAAGTGTACACTTCAACGACTTGGCAGAATCGCACGAGTTCCTCACGGTCACTACAATTGCGTGCGACATTTTGAAAAAATTGAGTTTCATGGTTCACCGCATCAGAGGTATATACTTCAACGATAAACACTTAACGGGAGAACGTCCCTACGCAGTGCGCTCATTGTTGTCAAATTTTCCTCTGGTGGAAAAGTTGGAGTTGTCTAGCGGAATGCCTGTGCCAATGAACTACTTAGTGCCAACCTCATAATGATTGCAGCTCTATAGATTAATGACTTACGATGACTTTGATGTGTAAATTATTTGTATCAAACCCTTGAATTATTTTAATTAAATGAAGCTCATAAAATAGTATGCTGAAACAAGTGTATTAATTCGAAGCAATGCCATGGAGCTACTAATTCAAAATAGCGGCTGATTTCTGATATTTAATTAGCATTCAGAAAAATCAGCAGGTCTGCGAAATGCAGATGTAACAGCAGAGCTATTGCCGGACTCTTGAAGGGAAGGGAATGAAATGTGGCTTTATTTATTGTTTCTGGACCTGGTGCACAATATTCAGGTTCGGAATGAATATCGATCAGTTGATATCTGAAAGAAAGTAATTTTGACTGCTCTTCGGAGCGAAATTCGAAAACACGATGCGATTCGATGTCAAACAAGTCCCACTCATCCTGTAATTTAAGAAGTGGTGTCCCACTTCTTTTTTGTTCTAAAGTGTCCAAAGAGCCAGCGTCAAGCTGCTCATTATCCGACTCAAGATGGAGTTCAGTGCTCTCAAATTCTTTGAAATGGTATGTGACACTAATCAAATCACTGTCTTGATCAGTACGGAAAAATTCTGTATCCAGACCTTCTCCAGGCTCTTCCCAAAATCCGTAGTCAAAGGAAATTGAGATCAAATCCATAGGCGCGTAGTCGCTTAGAAAGGACCCAAACTCCGGTTGCATATTTGAAAGAAGCAGCACACATTCCGGTTCTGAAAAGTCCCCCAGACTTATTCGCTCAGAAATAAGCGATTTCTTGACCTTTTCTAAAAAGCGATCTCTACAATTTCTCATTGCCGAGGCACTGGCCTCAAAAAAACCAGGGCTATAGTTACACAATAAAGAATCCGTTACAGAGTCACTGCCACTGTCGTCACTTAAAATAGAAGGCGGAAAGCACTTTATAGAAGACCAGCTTTTTTTTTCTCTATTCCACCAAAATTGCCTACAATCCTCTTTGGTGGTAGATACTCTTGTTTTAAGTGCATCACAGGAGTTGCAAAGCATCTCTTGAAATTTTCTAATTTTGTGGGATGCAGCAAAACCCCTCGGGGTATAACTGGTAAGGATCAACTCATTGCCCGGGATTTCCAAAGGGGTACTGAACTGGACATTTTTAGGGCAAGTATCAGCCGAAGTGCCTTCTAAATTTAGCCTTAATGAGTAAGCTGTGGTGGAAGATTCTTTCAAAATCGGCTTCAAAGGAGTCGGTGAAACAAACGCATTGCACAGTAATGGGCTTGAAAGCTCATCATCTATTTTTTCCATTTACCTAAAAAAGTCTTGCCAGACGAAAAGACTATAGGATGATACAAAAGAGTTGTGTTGATATGAAAATTGGATGAAATTATGATGTATAAAGTTGAAGCACAGAAAAATAGTGAAATGAAATATATAATGCGAGCTTTGGCTATAGTTTATTTGAGCTGTGAAAATGCTTAGTGGTTTGACTTATTGCTAATGTTGAGAATTGTGAGCGACCACAAATTTGCGTCCATCAACCTGTCCTGCAGACACGAACAGCAGCAGTAACTGGTACTGACTTCTCAATCGAGTAAATGCGAAACAGGTAATGCTTGCACTGCACTAGGGAGAAAAGAGAGGTCTAATTGTATTGTTTCACCTAGATGCAGTGTACCTGCACACCGCCTGAATTCGGCCAGTAAAGGAATTCGTAATCGAAGCTCCGCGCGGAATTTGAGCGGAACTTTGGCGCATTCGCTCTGACTTACTAAGTGTGGGAGATAAGATAAGCGGAATCACATAAATCGTGGGCATATCCACTCATTTAGAGTTTCGTGAGATACCATGATCACTAAAATAGCCATAGTTATCATTTTCGTTTTGGTGATTATAAAAAGGCGCCGAATTATCTGGGTATACTTTAAACCTGTCAACCGTTTTGATGACAGACTCAATGCCGTCGACTCAGACTTTCGCTGGGACACATGTGAACCCAGATATATCCGACCTTTCAAGGGGAAAAAGAACTTCAATCCTTCTCTTGGTATCAGAAACATTGCCAGCAATCGTAATGAGTTAATCTTAATCGAAAAAACGTACCTAGATAACACCAGGCTCCGTTACGAATATATGGAGCAGTTCCAACACAAGATGATGTTTTGCAACGAAAGTAAACGAGCGCAGGACGCCCTCAAAGAGTTCTACGACACAGCCACACATTTCTTGTGTCAGAGATATCCTGGCTATTTTAAGGCAGACCAGGAGAAAAATGTTGTCTCCAACTTGATCAACAATGACATTTTCCCTTTGGTGGGTGACAGCCGCAACCCTTCTTACCTTTTAAGGGTACTCACCAGAAACCTCGAGGAAGACATTTTGATTATGCTCAAGGACGACCCCAGTGATCCGGATGAGGAATATAAGCTAAGAGCTTCTATTACAGGCTCTCCTGCTGGATTCGATCCGTCGGTCAATTTCAACCAGCCTATTTCCTTCATACATAAGCCAGTGCCCCAGTATAAAAGGCGTCTTATTTCCCCCATGCACAGATTCTTTAATAAGCTCGAGCCCAAAGATTTGTGGGTACGTACCAATTGGTCCATTCAAACTAATACGGTCTTATTCAAAATTGAAGATCACCACGCAAGAGAAGGCGACGTGCTCGAGAGACTTAGTGTCGGCGATATAGATTTCGACAATGCTTGTTATATGAGATGCGAGCGCCAAGTTCTTACGAGGCTTCCGAAGTCAAGAGCGAATATCATGTTGGTCAGGACCTACTTGTTTCCTGTGAAAGATATCAAAGCCGAGGGCCTTGGACCCGAGCTTGCAAAAGCCATCGAGTCTCTTCCTGAGGACTTAGCGTTCTACAAAAGACGGCAGGTTTGGGGAGACGCTGTGTGTGAGTATCTCCGGTCTGAATGAAGTTGCCTGTATTTTATCAAAACTGGCCATGAGCCGTCTATTGTAAATTGACATAATTGCCTGGGAACACACCCACTTCTCCAGTACCAGCGTGTTTACCAGACCACCAGTCCTCATCCACGAATTCGATCTCAACAATCAAGTCACCCTCCTTGAAGCCGATTTCGTTATCCTCTTCCTTTTCATAGTCATATTCAGCAATTGCGCTCTTTCCAGAAGAGCTGGCAGACTGTGCGCCGTTTCCAGTGTGCTCCTGCTCAGTTTCCGAGGATTTTTCAATTTCGTTAACGGTCACGTACGAGCCAGGAAAAACTCCCGTCTCTCCGGTTTTTGAGTTTGTACCGGACCACCACTCTTCATCCACAAATTCAATGTTCACAATCACATCACCTTCTTCAAAACCCACTTCATTATCTTCGTCCTTCTCATAATCGTACTGAGCAACAGCAGTAATGCAATCCTCACTGGATGGTACTTCAGATTTGGCTTGCTCAAAAGGTGCCTGAACTTCTTCTCTGGAGGGCAAAGGTGGCAAGTTGCGAGCCGGCAAACTTGAGACAGGTGCTTCATTTTCTTCTTCCGTTTTTTCTTCTGCAGCTTGAGCTGGTGGAGCAGGAATGTTTCTCTTGGGTGGAGCAGGGAATGCAGATAAGGGTGAACGAGTTTGAGTAGGTCCGGGGGCTTGCGTTTCTCCAACACCTTCCTCATCTTCAATTTTCCTCTCAGTAGGTAATGATGGGATATCTCTTTTCGGAATCGTAGATGGTTCCTCCTCCTCATCACTTTTGGATTCAATAGTAGCTACCTCCAACTTTTTCGAAACTTCAGCCTCGACCGAGTCTTCAGTAGTAGCCTCAATCTTGTACTTACCTCTTTTTTGAGCCCAGGCTTGTGCAGGAGTCAATCCATTTTCGTTTCCGTGTACCTTGTAAACACCCTCTGGAGCATCGTTTTTCGCGGACTTCTCGAGTACGTGAGGCTTGGATCCATAAGAAGGCTTTGAGCCAAAAGCTGGAGTCCTAGGTACAGGATTAGATTGAATGTAACGAGAAGCAACGGAGTTGGAGATTTTAGGCTTTGGCAAAGAAGTGAGCCTGCCATCATTGTTGGACTCATAGACAGACATTCTATCACTCAAGCTCTTGGGCTCCTCATGTAAAGGACTCTCCGGCTTCTCAATAGATTGCTCTTTGGGGGTGGAAGAGATTGTGTCAGACTTCTGACTCCGCAATTGCTCAATGTCCACTTTAGTGGGCTTATAGGCAGAAGGTTCGTACTTCAATGGATCTTTCTCGAAGTCCCGCTCCTCAATTTCCTGTTCATCACCCCATCCATCATCATGGGGTTCAGGTTTGAAGACAGGAGAAGGTTCTGAGCTTAAAGCAGGTTTAGCACCAAAAGTAGGTTTAGCACCAAAAGTGGGTTTAGCACCAAAAGTGGGTTTAGCAAGGAAAGGTGGTTTTGGAATAGCTTCAACTTCACTTGGTTTGGTCTCTGTTGGCTTGGATTCCACTGGTTTGATCACAGATGGCTTAGGGGTAATTGGCGTGGTCTGTTTGATAGGTCCCTTGGAACCAGCAGTTGCACTATGCAAAGTATATCTAGCACCTGCGGCAGCTCCAACTCTTGAAAGCAACTCTTCAACATCCAAATCATCGGAGTCACGGGCCGTGATTTGAACATGATAGCCAGACAAAACGCGAGACACATCGGCAAAGTTGGCAGCAAAAGACAAGCGCAACTTGGCAGGCGCATTGTCAGGGCACCAGCCCAATAATATATTCTTGGACACGTCGGAGCCTGGAACAGTTACACGGGCTAAACCAAACTGCACAGAGCCATCATTGAACTCGTCCACAAACTCATTCAAGTCTCCGTTTCCCGAGGAGCTGGCATCAAGCACGCCGTTCTTGTCAACAGTGAAAACTCCGTAGGATGCACTTGGATCGCCCCGAACGATTTTGCTGTAAAGGGCCTCAATGCTCTTTGAGTTTTTTGATATATCAATTTTTTCCATGGTAAAGACAGGAACTAGGTATTTTGTGGGTCTGGGTGTACCGCAACTTGCTGAGGCGGAGGTGGGCACTGGATCAGATGATATTGTGCAGGCAACGGCAAGATTCGTAAACCAATAAAAGAGACACCCGTACACCTTTTCATTTTTAGGTCTACCCGTACACCATAAACAGTTAAGGACATCAGTACACCAAGATTATACTATTGGGTTGGGGGCAAATCAGGTAAAAATCAGGCCGAGATCTAAGACTTTTTATTGAAATTTTGACTAGACTTTTCTCGTTTTTTCGTTTCCATTTTCTGTTCGTGTAACCTGCACTCTAATCTACGGTAATCGGGCCAATAACTGGCATAGTGCGGAAACGAGTGCACCGCTACGTGTACCAACCAGCCATAGACGTCTTGCCCAGCCACAGCCAAACTCATTCATAAGTAAAATTAAAGACTTAGTGTATTTTGAGCGAAAGAGAAACTCGGTATTTACCTTTTTCTCCAAAAATTTTTTGAATCATGTGGGATTGTAGTTGGCTCGGCACGGATATGATGCCACACCAGAGAACGGCCCCGCAGCCGCGAATGGTCTCCACATAAATAGGAATGCTTCCCTGCTTGTAACGAAGCTACAACAAAACAGACCCACGAAAACTTAGCATGTCTACGTTTTTAGCAGACTCTGAAGCGCCAATTATTTTGCTTTCCGCCAAAAAGCATTTTGATCACTTGGCCACTGATAAACTAAAGAGATATGCTCATCATTTGTCCCGAGCCTCTCACTGGGGTACTAGGGTAGTCTTGAGATCCGTGTCCCCAGAAAGTGAGGGCATTTATGACTTGATTTTGGCAGTTCACAAGGCCTTAGGTTCCCCTCAAACAAACGAGGCCTACGCCCAGGCCTTGGCTCCAAATGACAAGAAATCTGTGATTTTGTACTTGGAGTACGCCTCGCAATTCTTATCCAACTTGGGTAACTACAAGTCGTTCGGGGATAAGAAATTTGTGCCAGGATTGGACTCGAAAGCTTTTGCCAGTATTGTAAAAACCGCAGGAGAAGAATTGAGTGCTCTTTACCAGAAAATCGAGGCTCCTTTATACTCCACATCGGTTGGTTTGTTGGGGTGGCCAGAAAAGGGTCAATTATCCAGCTACTACCCCGACTGCGCTTCAGTGATTAAAAAGACTGAAATTGAGGCCGTTAACTCTGCTTTGGCCAAAAAGGGTATCATGCCGGAAAACACCAGGGTCACCAAAGTCTCCGATGACAAGTTTACTGTCAAGGTAGCTAGTGCTCTTGTGCAAAATACCACCAGCTACTACCCAAATAAGATCTTGGAGGGTGGCATCCGTATTGAAATTGTATTTGGTGACCATGCGGCTGAGTTTGCTCATATCACTCACCATATGAAAGCAGCAAAAGACGTGGCAGCCAACGCTACTCAGGAAAAGATGCTTGCTTCATACGCCGAGTCTTTTGAGACTGGATCCATGAACGCTCACAAGGAGTCTCAAATTGAATGGGTTAAGGATTTGGGTCCCGCAGTTGAGTCCAACATTGGCTTTATCGAGACTTACAGAGACCCCTCTGGAGTACGTGGTGAATGGGAAGGTTTGGTTGCTATGGTCAACCAAGAGCGGACTGCCAAATTCTCTACCTTGGTTAACAATGCTACGGTTTTGATTCCTTTCTTGCCTTGGGACAAACTTTATGAGAAGGACAAGTTTACTCCTCCTGACTTTACATCTTTGGAGGTTTTGACTTTTGCCGGATCGGGTGTTCCTGCAGGCATCAATATCCCAAACTATGACGATGTCAGGTTAAACTTTGGCTTCAAAAATGTGTCTCTTGGGAATGTGTTAAGTGCCAACCCTAAGAAGCCAAAAAAGGAGGAGGTCATCAGTTTCGTCAATGAATCTTTGCAAGAAAAATTTAGAAAGTGGAGAGACGATGCTTTTGAGGTCCAGGTGGGTTTGCACGAATTACTTGGCCATGGGACTGGTAAGCTCTTGCAGGAAACAAGTGAGGGCAAGTTTAACTTCGACAAGGAGACACATCCCGAGATCAAGACATACTACGGGCCAAATGAGACATGGGGATCGTTGTTTGGAGCGACTGCTGGCTCTTTTGAAGAGTGCAGAGCCGAATTGGTTGCATTGTACCTCATTTTGTTCAAGCCATCAGAGGTTCTTCCAATTTTTGGAATC
The DNA here is from genome assembly GCA_002370695.1 of Metschnikowia matae var. maris. NCBI lineage: Eukaryota > Fungi > Ascomycota > Pichiomycetes > Serinales > Metschnikowiaceae > Metschnikowia > Metschnikowia matae. The sequence continues at coordinate 20,681 of NKZH01002337.1, forward strand.
AAAGGTGACGAAAACCAAAAGGACGTGGTGTTGATTGCCACTCTTCTCATGGCTAGAGCAGGTTTGATCGGATTGGAGTTCTGGGATCCCGAGTCCAAGAAATGGGGTCAGCCTCACATGCAGGCCAGATTTGGAATTTTTAAGTGCTTGCACAGAGCCGGCGTTGTTTCGCTCAAGCACTCCAACAAAGACTACGAGGACTTGGAGTTAGCCATTGATGAAAATAAGCTTGACAAAGAAGCAGTGTTTGCTTTGCGTGACTTCTTATCCAGATTGCACATTTTCAAGACTACCGCCAACGTTAAAGAGGGACTTGCTTACTACCACGAGATCACTGGAGTCACTGAGGACTACGCCAAATTTAGGGATGCGGTGCTACTGAAGAAATTGCCCAGAAAGCAGCTTATTCAGGCGAACACTCTTTTGACGGAGGATGGAACCATTGAGGTCCGCGAGTACGAGGAGTCAGAGGTTGGTATGATTCAGAGTTTTGCAGATAGAGAAGTTTAATCGATGTGAATTTTGGAGAAATGTCAGAAAATTTTAGTTGATATAGCATTTTGGTATAGAAGTTAGGTCCGATAGTTTAGTATAGCAGCCCAAAAAATATCGTGAAACTCCATGACTACATTCCTGCACACACAAGCGTTTCATTCTCGGGCACTCAGAGCGACTGGCCAATATACTGCAAAGCTTCTGCACAATGCTATCGCTAGGGTCTGTGAGACCCATGTTGATACCACGAATTATTTTGCGTCTTAAGTGTCGTGAACAGGTATTACTGTGTGTCCTGGTACGTGCGTTTAGCTTGCTCCATAAAAAACCTTCATCCATAGACACTCGCCAAATCATACATCACGAGAAGCGAATCATACCGGTACTTGCAAAGAGGCTACTTTCGGAAGCCAATCTGAAATCGAATAATAGCATTGATTCAGAACTGATTTCTAAAAGCAATGACAATGAACAAGTGACGAAAGCCATACTGGAGTATGAGCCTGTGATTAAACATTTGGAACAGTCGAAGCTAAAAAAGAAGCAAGTCATCAAGGAGGAACGCGAGAAGGAAGCACATCAGAAGGTCAATTTCCGGGAAAACTGGAGAACCATTCGGCGCATTTTTCTGCTTGGCCGGCCGGATTTGAAACTATTTATCTATGCCCTAGCGTTCATTTTGTTTGCTGTGCTCTACCCAACAACTTCGGTCAAATTGGTGGGTTCTGCTATTGATGCTTTCAATGAAAATCTCAAGGACGAAGATGGCAACTTGATGATTTGGGGCTACAAATATACCACTGTTTTCGGAGTGATGGTGCCGTTCATGATGACGAGTGCGCTCTGTTTCTGGGCCAGAATTTGGCTTTTGAAAATCTTGGGTGAAAGATTGGTGGCGCGACTTCGTCTTCGAGTCATGAAACATTTGGTGAGGCACGATGCTGCCTTCTATGACCTGGACAAGCATAAGGCTGGAGATCTCATTTCTCGGCTTTCCAGCGATGCATATGTGGTATCCCGATCCATCACGAGCAACTTACCGGACGGACTCAAAAACGTGCTTTTTGGCTTGATCAGTGCTTACATGATGTTTTCCATCAACCCCATCTTATTTGGCGTGATGATGTTGATTTCACCTCCCATTACCTTCGGCTCGGTGTGGTACGGCGAGAAGATCCGCTCCTTATCGACGGGATTGCAGAATGCCACTGCCGGCTTAACAAAAGTCAGTGAGGAGACCTTAAACTCAGTGAAATTAATCCAGGCCTTCACAGGTGAGGATAAAGAGCTTCGTAAATACTCGACGCAGTTACGGAATGTTGTGGCCGTGGCTAAAAAGGAGGCCCTAGCTCAGTCTAATTATTCGGTCTCGATCTACTCACTTTACCATACAGGTTATTTGTCGTGTATTGCGCTCGGAGTTTATTTGATTCTCAATGGGCAAATGACCACGGGTGATGTTGTTGCATTCACCATGTACTCGGAAAACTTCAACATGGCACTTTACAGTCTTACAACAACTTATATGGAGTTGATGAAAGGAGCTGGAGCAGGGGTGAAGCTTTTTGAATTAATTGATTTCAAGGACCGTGTACCCTCAGTCAAAGGTGAGAAGTTGATTGGCCCTATTGCCAATGACATTTCATTCAGAAACGTCAAGTTCGGCTACCCATCCCGTCCTAACGACTTAATATTTGACGGTGTGAGTTTTGATATTCCTTCAGGTTCAAGCACCTGTTTTGTTGCTCCCTCGGGGGCAGGAAAGTCAACCGTCGCAAGTCTTCTTTTAAGATCTTACAATGTGAACGAAGGAACCGTGGAGATAGGCGGAACTAATATCAATGACCTCCAGGTCAGAGAGCTCAGGAGAAAAATAATTGGAATTGTTCAGCAGGAGCCAGTTCTTCTCTCAGGTACCATTCTAGAAAACATTGTATATGGTCTTACTCCAAAACAATTGAGTGTGCTCACAATGAAAGACATTCGAGATGTGGCTCGCCAAGCAAACTGCAGTGACTTCATAGAGTCTTTCCCAGATGGATATGATACTATTATTGGGTCCAGAGGTGCATCTCTTTCTGGGGGCCAGAAGCAAAGAGTAGCTATTGCGCGTGCTCTAATAAAGCGTCCCGCTGTATTGATTTTGGATGAAGCCACCTCCGCATTGGATTCCAAGCTGGAGACTTTGATCAACGAAACACTCCGTGAGCTCACGTCGCAAGGAAAGATGACCATCATTTCCATTGCGCACAGACTCTCTACGATATCTAAGTCAGAGAATGTGATTGTGCTTGGCAAGCACGGTAAGGTGGTAGAGCAGGGCAAGTTCATCAAGCTCATCAATGATCCATCTTCGGAACTCTCTAGGCTTCTAGATGAAAAGACCTTCAAGGAACACGAAGACAAGATCAACGAGGAAGAGCAGCAGATGCAGGAACAGTTGGACCACGAGGCGGAGGAGATCGAGAAAAGGCAGAGCTACGAGGTGGATCTCGTCAAGATCATGTCTATGATGGAAGACTTGCCCCAAGACGTACGCGATAAGATGCTCCAGCAATTTGTGAAAGAGGCTGAAAACGTCAGGCGCGTAAATGCCCCCGCTAACGTCACTTCCTAGGGCTCGCACAGACACAGTGTATATAGTATTTATTGAGGCGAAGAGCACAGGGAATAGTATGATTAGACTACGAAGTAGAAGACCAATTAGAATCGAATAAAATTGAAGACTAAAATTGAAGCATTTAGGACCAAAAAATAGAAACCTCAATTAGCGTTCGTCCGCTCTGCTCTACATAGCTATATCATGCTCAGTATATTCAGTTAAACCATATATCTATGTGAATCATTCATCATGACAATGCTCCTCAGAGTCAAAGAGATGCACTCAAAAACCTCTACTTAGCCAAGTTCTTTGGCTCAGAAGCTTTGCCGTTCTCGAACTTTTGAGATTTGATTTCAGTGAATCCTCTCTTCTCGGCTGCAACACGGAAGTCAGCCTTCAACGAGTTTCTGACTGCCTTGGCAGCAATGTCCATGGCTCTGGTCAAAGAGATTCCAGCTTGTTTGTAGGCAGACATGATGTGGATAGAGATGAGTCTTTTGGAGAATAGTGAGTAGTTGAGCGTGCTCGGTCCTGGATGTAGACACCGCGACTATGATTGGTGATGGTAATTACGCAAAGGCTTGCACATATAGTAGGAAGTGCGTATATTTCAGTCTGGACTAACCACTGACGTTAAATTTTTTTTTTGGAAGAGGGGTTACGATTATTTTCGCTTCTTTATTTTACATGTAAATGTACACAGCCTTCGGCAACATCTCTTTAGATTTTGATTTCCCCCTGCGTTTGATCTGGCTCATACGAGATGCCGTATCAGATTTAAAATATGATAGATCCAACAATTTTTCTAATAAGCTCTTGATGTAGTCTTCTCGAAATTTCTAAATATTCAAACTATTTAATCGTGTTTGACAAAAAATTTTCTATGTCCTTCGAACCAAACTGGTCACGCTGCCCTTACGCAACGGGAATCTTGGTTGACATAGCAAAAAGATTGCAGATCTTTCCCTAGACCTTCATAGCTACATTCCAACATTCCAAATCAAAAAAGGGGTTGTCTGTACATGCATCAAGCGTCTTCACTTTCGGGCTCCTTTGCTTACTTACAGTGGGCACGCGATTATGTATATATATATATAAGCGTATTCATAGGCTACGAGTCTATAAATGGGGATCGAAGAAAACTTCAAAAAGAAGTGGAAAATTTTTGAGAGAGATCACCGAGATGATTTAGTGAAATGAAAGTTTGCGCAGTGAGTTTTGAGACCTCCGTCTATGCAGTGTTTTTCTTAATCATTCAAACTAGTCTCCAGGTTTAGGAGCTCGGAATATTAAACACTCTAATGAAAGTTGGTGTGAAACATTACGCCGTTTGCTTTGTAACACTGTGTGAAGAAGAACAAACCTTTTTTGAGTTATTGGTTTGTTTAATTTTGGTAGTTCTGGTTCCAAACATTTAGCCACCTGATTTGAATAGTTTTGAAAAGCACTGTATGTACTTTTTAAAAGGTGTACAGATGTCTCGCATTTTCCAGACATTTACAGTGTCTTTCAAAACTATTCTTAGTCACAAATTGGACAACTTTTTGGACAAAAGGACAGAAATAACTAGCGCGTGTGTCCTGCATATAAACATCATCAGAGCTGTTAACCCCATAATTAATCGTTTGTTTTTGTTGACCAAATGGAGTCTACTCCAGCATTTGGCACCGAATGACCGATGAAGTCATCACATCTCATGGGCTCATCTCATGGGCTCATCTCATCGCTTGATTTTGCCAGATTGTTATTTAAATCGCTCAGATTCCTCGTTCTGAGGAATCATCAACGAATATAGGTAATTTGAGTATTTAAAGTCACAACAAGAATTTAAAGCTTAGGTTAATACCTACTGGTTTGTGCTATGATAAAGAGTAATACTGTTTGTTCTCTAGTAGTAAATATTTAACACCTCAATCTGGCAAAATTTTATTCTATATTAATTATGGATTTTAAAGAAACCCAGAAGACTGTTTAACTAAAATACTTCAGCTACCATTTGCTACAGGTCCGGCCCATGGATTTTAAGAATATACTATGGGGCAGGTTTCGCAACCTGCAGTCTAATAAACACTTGCAGACTGCAAAACGCTTTTGTAGTTTGCAGTCTGCAAGGTAAAAATTACAGTCTGCGATATTATTTTTGCCTTAATTCCACACCTACTTTTTAGATCGGCTTCAAATTCAGGTCGGCCAGATAGCTTTTCGCAGTGTCCTCAGCGGACCACATTCTGGTATGGGTGCGAAAGCATACATAATTGAGGTTAGATTTGTGGTATGTGACACTAATATATAAGAGTGCATTTCTCAACCAGAATTATTTTGTCCTCACTCTTTCTCTCAACTATTTTTTCCAATATATACGTTATTGAACCTTTGATACCTCGCAGAAAAAGAACAACTTTACAAGCCCCTTCCAAACTTTCGACCAGCAACTGATTACCGTTTTTTGATTAAGAGCTTCCCGATGAGCGACGACTGTCCCATATTCTCAGACATGGCTCCCCATGCTTTGAGCTGTGAATTATCGGTAATTTCATTGGAGCTTTTCGGCGATGAAACCCGGAAACGAAAAGTACATATGAACTCCATGCTTCCCTCTCTTAAGGCGCCAACAGTTACCGCCCCCAGAGAAGTCTGCGCCATCGAAAGTGACGTAGATGTTCTGTTCAGAAACATCTCTGGTTCCCTCCCGGAATGTGAATTAGAAGCCTCGAATGCTGTTCTTGATGTAGCTTGCATGAAACAGACGGAAGTATCTCGAGACAAATATTTGATTCTGTTGAAGAAAAACATTAAGAATATCTGGAATTCGGAAAGCTTGTTACTGCCCAAAGGCTTGGCTATGTTCAAGAAACAAATGCCAGCAGAACCGGGTGCGACAGCAGAGATTACGCGGCCGGAGCAGCCAATGCCTAAAAAGTTTAAGAGCTCTCAAAATCACCACGACGCACACTTTAAGGCTACCAAAAAATGGAGCAAGATTTTTCTGGAATTAAGACTCTTGGAACGACACGAGGCTTGCTACCGCCAGAGGGCTCGAGTTTGTGAGTGGGACGAGTGTCCTGTGGAGAAGAATGGCGCGCGCCGTATTTCTGCACACCGCGCATACTGCTGCAGTTTGAGTGCGGTGCATGCAGTAAAGCGGATCGTTTTGGGCGCACCTACCAGGCCTAAGTTGGTAATTCTGCCCTCTCATTTTGGCCAGGATCCAGAACCCGAGGTGGTACCAGATCTAGAAGTGGTACCAGATCCAGAAGTTTTCCCCGACCCCGAAGTCCTGCCACGGCCAGATGTGATTCTCGTGTCTGAAACTATGCACTGTCTTGAGCTTCCTGACTGGGATTTTGAGTCTGAAATTCTGGAGTATCGCCACAAGTTTAATGGCAGCGGCCAAGTTAGATGGGTGTTTTGGAAGAAATTAGTGAATCTGCACTACTTGAAACGGTCGCGGGCCTCTTCTCACCCTGAATCAGTGACTATGGTTGATCTTTCAGAGATTGGCTTGGGCAAGGACCTCTCTGACGTGGACTCCGAGGCCACTCTGAGGAACTTTTCAAGTCCCGGAGCTCCAGAAACCGTCGATATCTTGTCACAAACAGAAGCAATAAGCAGGTTCGCGGCTTACCAAAAGAAAAAGACTGTGCGACTCCTCATTTGTGCCCCAGGGGCTGAGGTCCAACTGATTTCGCAGGAATCAACAGCCCTGATTGAAAAAGTGCCAGACCTGACTGAATCCTGTCTGAAGGAATCCACTTCCGAAATTGGTATTTTAAATGAATTTAACCAAGAGAGGGAGGCTTTTGTGCTTCAAGAATGCGCAACAGTATCAGCATCACTTGAAGACTCCCCATTGGTGGAGACTACACCTTTCGTCCCTTACGACTTGGGTGATTACAGCCCCTTACCCTCCGATGAGTCAATAGCATCGGAAATTTTTGAAGACTTGGACCCATCTGATGAAGAGTCTTGTTCAGAATCAGATTCGCAATCATCTTCAGTATCTTCTGAAGAAGCTGTCGAGAGCGGGGCCAGTCATGAGCTTACTAATCTTGGACCACAATCGGAATCCAGAGACTGGAGCATTGAAGATTGGGTGTCAAGCAATTCTGAAGACTCAGAAAGCGAGACTGGCGCATCTCCGAAGGCTTCAATGCTGAAGAGCCGGTGTTTGAGAATCCCTAACTTCCAAACTAAGCGGTTTGTCAATAAGCTTGACACTATCTCCGAGACACAGACCCTGGATGCTGGCAAAAAAAGGGATCCCAAGGGTCTCGAGATTCCGAAACTTGCCAAAAATTCTCTCCAGAAATTCTTCATGCAAAAAGCCTCGCAGTCTGAGGAGGTTTTCGCAGATGAATCCAAAGAAGAGGTAAGATCTGAGGCTTGTGATCCGATCTTCGAAATGGACTGCGAAAACTTTAAAGACTGCGAAAACCTTGAAGACTGCGAACAAATTGATTCAATCGAGCAAAAGCTGGGGTATGAATTATTTGATACTGATTGCTGGGTCAGGGACCCTAAAAGCAAGTGGTGGTACGATCTTGGCTTAGAGGAATTCTTTATTCCCAAGTTGGCAACGGGTGCAGCTATTGACCTCAAATGTGTCTGTATCAACTTGAAAAGCATCAAGAAGTCCAACATTGAGATCAAGTTCAACTCTTATGTGACCAACATGAAATTCAAATTGGTCAAATGTGCACAGGAACCTTTGCGACTCGAGCAACTTAGAGCCGGCGACCACCAAAACGGCTCCATGGACAAAAGCATCAAAGGTGGATATCGGAGCTTTATTGAAATTGGTGACATTGACATGACTGTGGAGTTCAATACAAGTGAAACAGTGTTGCAACAATACGAATTGATGTGTGCCAAGTCGCGCAGTGACTCGGGCATCCCAGACGCAGAGGGATTTTGCACCCAATTGTCGCACATGAAGGCGGTGATTCTCGCGCAAGACAAGATCATGGCTAAATGCCAGGAAAACCTCTTGGTGAGCCTTGAGAACTACGATCTTATCGAGAAGTACATGCATTCTTTGATGGCCAACATCAAGGCTGCAGCTGCCTCCTTTTACAACCACTGTGTGGACATTGGCAATCACGAGAAAACTGGTGACATTTACGGAAAGTTGAAACTGTGCTTCAGTGAGATCATGAACGATCTCTTGCTCATGGGTAAGATGGAGGCCAGCATCTACCAAGGAATCAATAGAATCGAAGTGGGTTTTACCACCAAGTTGGAGCATATTCTCGGCAACTACGAAAAAGCCTTCAGCTACAAGATGGTCTTCCACGAACTGTTCAGGAATGCCTACAAGAAGTTCATTAAGTGTGGGGATTTGACCAACCGCCAATTTGATAGCTTCATTGGCTGCGAAAGCGACGACGGCCAAGCTGAATTTTTGGCTAAGTGCCGAGTGGATGAAGTTAGGCAAATCTTACTGGAGAAGTTGCAACGCCTCAAGAGTCAATACCACATGGTGAGACAGCTGCGCAAAGAATTGCAGCTGACTTTCGAAGACATTTCACTGAGGTTTTTGGCACAGGTTTGTGAGTAACATACACTGCTGGAAACAAATGCCATGTGGATTTGAGAATCAAATCCAAGGAAGAAACAAGAACAACAACAATACACAAGAAGAAAAAAAACTAGAAATAACCTTGCTATCTTAATCTGGTACAGTGCTGACAAATACAGGTCCAAAAAAATAAGAGCATTGTACAAGAGTATTGGCGAAGAAGCTGTGACGGCCGCAATATCGCCAGGGCTGCAGGGCAGCTGGCAACGGATGCACAAAATGTTTGTGAGATGAGCTATTAAATCTATTGAATCTGAAGGATTAAGAATATGTAAGATTTAAACCCTTGGAAAAGGGTTGCGAAACACACTTAATTAACCCTTCGAGGCTTTGGGTTTCTAGAACAGGACTGACAGATTTGAAACAATATGGAGCCAAAAGAGCTACGTGGCCGGGACGAAAAAGACTTGAAAAGGCAAGTCCGCCAAAGTCATATGTATCATGCTTAATAAATTATTTTGAAGCTTAATCGTAGACCTATAATAATGGATATATGAACTAAATTCAAAACTTAACTTAACGTCTTTCTATGTATAAGACACGGCTGTAATTTTTCTATGCACGCTTGTCGTTGAGCCAGTTAATGAACTCAAAAAATACAGTGGCCTGAAGTTTGTTCTTGCGCTCCATGGCCCACCGTGTCATGGAAGCTGAGTAGATGGAGATGATCTCCGGTAAATAGTCTTTGCTGATGGAAACCAAGCACCTCGAAATAATAATACAACTCTGGCCGCATGCCGCTCCGTGTGCATTATTATGGGAATTGGAGCTGGCATCTTGGTGGAGCCATTTGATTTCCTCGAGAAGATCTCTACAAAACTTCTCAATATCTTCCTTTGAAGGATAAATCCGGGCGATTTCTGCTTCAGTTGGTTTGACCTTGCTGACTTTGGCTTTGAGAAGCTTATGGGCCTTCACGCCCACTGTTTTATCTTTGGTCAGGTTGATGACACTCACAAGCGGCCGAATGAAGCTGAGCCCAAGCGCCGAATTGGGTTGCTCCTTCAAAAATGATTCCATAAGGTCAAGAACCCTGTTCTTAAACAAGATCACCTGGTCCTTAGCCAGAACTGCCTCCACACGCTTCTTGTTCTGGTTATTGGCAGTGAGTGCCGTGTGTCGTTCTTTGAAGATTCTAGACAACTCCTCATCTATGGCCATCATCTGCTCATCATCCATGGACTCGGATTCGTAATTGTCATCATCATCATCACCAAAAGAATCGATCTCATCAAACTTGACTTCTCCGTCGTGTTGATTAATTCCAAGCGCATTGGCGAGCTTGATTTTGGTTTCCTTTTCTACTTCTTCGTTAGCAGAAATGCGCTTTGTCTCATCATCCTCTTCTTTTTTCTGGCCACTTTTCTGGGAATTTTTCTTCTTACTTTCCTCGCCATCACTTTGCTCGCCATTACTCTCATCCTCGCTGGCACTGGCTCCAAATTCTTCTTCACCTTCAAATAAGTTCTTTTGGCCTTGGGCATCCTCAGAAGCAGCCAAGATTTCAAAAAAACGGTCAAAGCACTTGGAATTGACATTCAACTCTCCGTTGATGTACTGGCACATGAAAGACTCCCACACGATGTTGGAAACCTTCTTCAACAAGCCAGATTTGCGGGAAATGAAGGAAAGAATGACTTCGGTGATGATCACACTGGAGTCAACATCATCACTATCCTCATCAAAAGTGCTCACGTAGCTGATTTTCAAATCCTCCAAAACACTCACCGTCTCGCCTTCTCCAACATATAACTGAAGAAGGACCAAGGAGAACAATAACTCAAAACAGTAGTGCTGGTCCTTTTTAGAAGGATCTCTTTTCATGGCCTGCTTGATGCCGTCCAAGGTCTCCAAGGTTTCATCTCTAATGGAAGCCAATTCGCCCGAAAGATCAAGAATTAACTCAAGATCTTCCTTTTTCTCAAGCTTCTCCATCTGCTTGACGCAGTAGAGCGACCAAGAATGATCCTTGCGTTTTTGCGTGATAAAGTCGGCAAGGAACAAGTTAAGCTTTTCATGCGCAGTTTTCTGCATTGTTTGCGAAGCCGTTGGACCTTTTAAGGGCTTAAAGTAGCCTTGCTGGACGATGAACTTGACGAATTCGTCCATGACTTTTGTGGGCAAGTCCCGAAGATTTTTGGTGGATCTAAACAAGAGGAGCATCTTGTCCAAAACCCACCGGAGAATCATATCATTGGAGTACTTTTGGTGGATGGGCTCGTCTGATAGTTGCATGTCCCTCTGAGACTTCAAAGCACTCTTGTATCTCTGGTATAACACGTCATATATGCCAGACACTAGGTCTTCGGGGTTGGGGCCAGATAATGAGTTGGGGTTATCCACTTGGCCTAATACTCCCACAAGCGAATCGACGACCTTAATCTTGGTGCTGATGTCCAAATTCCAGTATCCTCCTGCATCTTCGGCAATGATAGCATGAAGACAGGGCACAAGCTTGGACAAGTCGTCGCGGCAGGTTTGGATGATGGAATTCAAGGCCTTTTTAGAAAACTTGTTCAAGAGCTGTTCGCTTTTTCTGGCATTCAATGCAAGACACCGCAAAAGGTTTGGAGTTAAAGTGTAGCCCACCAAAGAAGCGGGCATTTTAACTAAGAATCTAGTAAAAATGTCAAGCCCCCAATACTTACGCTCGGGAGAAGACTTCTCACCAAACATAGTATCATCAATAACAGCATTCCAGAAGTCCTTGAAGGAAATAAGCTCCACATTATTGGCCCTAGCCTTTTTCTTTGGTTGGCTAGATGATTTCTTGCGCTTTTTCAATCCTTCACTGGACTCTAGGAAATCGTCTTCTTCCTGTTCAGATACTTTGAGAAAATGAGCCAAAATTAAATCCCAAACGAACGGGATCTTGGCAGACCACGAGCCCTTTTGCTTGCCGTTTTTTGACATTTTTGGTTGTTTTTCTCCATCCTCGCTTTCGCCATCCTCCAATTTGTCCACAACTTCGGCATCTTTGAGCACTTTGGCCAAAGTAGGCAAATTTCCTTTCGTCAACGGATCATTATTTTTCCATTGACTAGAGGAACGCAAGTTATCACAGAGTCTAGGAAGGTCTTCCCTCGGGATACTCATGTACACGGCAAGACCCTCGGTGGTAAATACCAATCCCTCATCGCAGATGCTCTGCAAGAAAGCCACGGTGGTCTGCTCATCCCGGAATCCGGAAGCCAAGTATTCCGTCACGAATTGGCACATCAGATACATGGCCGTTTCTCTCAACCAAGACTTCATTCCAGATAAATGCACCAAGGCCCCAATAAATTGAACTAAGATTTTCTGCGATGAAACCTTGGCATTAAGCAACAACTTGGCGTTGATCAAGGCCTGGAACCCGAAAAGACGCCCAAATAAAAGTGCCCGTATCTGCAGGCCCTTCATGGAGGTGGAAACACGGCTTGCCTCGATAAGTTTATCCAAGTACGACTCAATAGTCAATTCGTGAGATTCAAGCGTAACAAGCTCCCGAATTATCTCGGTCAAGGCCATGGAAAAGCCGTATCGAGCCGACTGGCGGGTGGAAGTTAAACCTTTAATAAGTCTGTTTAAAGCATAATCCCATTCTTCTTTAGAATTTTCTTTGGAAAGTTCCGAGAGTAAAGCCGAAGCCGCTTGGATGCGTTCTTCAGGCACCTCCGATGCGAGTTTATAATAATGATCTCTTGAAACAGTCATGGGGACTGCGTAATATAGTACGTAGAGGAGAGATGCGATGGGAATTTTCTGGTGCGCGATGCGCGCGGCTGGCAACAATGTTGAATTAGTGCATATACAAGGCTGGGGCCAGGCCTGAACAAGGAATAGATGGATTTAAAAACCATGACTATTGATCTAACATGAACTGGCCACAAACTGGTCTAGATACATATGTCGGTCTGACCGATGACTGTTAGTATAGGGCTAGATGTTGAGAATCCGAGCTTGATGTTGAGCGAATCGATCACGTGACCACAATTAGTTGGCGGTCACCTTTGGGAATGGGAAAGTTGGTCCGACTTCCTGGATGGAGATCGAAGCAGCCCACTGTCCGAGAGACACAGCCTCTGTAATGGACTTACCCTGTACCAAAGCAGCCACGAATCCAGAGGCAAATGCATCTCCGGCTCCGTTGGTGTCCACAACTTTTTCTTGTGGCAACTCCACCACCTTGAACAGGTTTACGTCGAAAGCATCCTTCTTGGCGTCATAAGTCACAGTGACGGTAGGCTCAGTACCCTGTGTGAAAACAACCGTTCTAGGTGTCTGGGTGTTTTCCTTGGGCAACTTGGCAATATGCTTGGCAATCTCCGTGACATCAGTGGTGCCCAAACCATGTGACTCAGCATATGCAGCAGCCTCGGACTCGTTAGCAATAATGAAGTCACAGTATGGAACAGAGGCATCCAAAGCGTCCTTGAAGAATTGCGGAATGAAAGGAGCAGAAAAATTCAAGATGAAGGTCTTTTTGTTCTCAGCAGCGTGTTGTCCCAAAAGCTTAATAGCCTCGGGCGAAACGGTCAAGTGAAAGCCTCCAATGTAGAAGAACTTGGCGTTCTGCACGTATTCCCAGTTCTCCTTCTTCTGCAAATGGGAAGGAGTGAACTCATTTGCAGCAGCCAAGTCGGTGACCAAGGATCTGTGCTTTCCAGTAATCAATGCAGCACACTTTCCGGTGGCCGTCTTTTCCTGAACCTGGTAGAGGGTCTTCAAGCCATAGGCAGCATTGGCGTCATTCAACTGGTCTGCGTAAACGTCAGCACCAACGGAGCCGAAGTAAACCACACTGTTTGGAGGCAAAATGTACTGAGCACCTCTAGCGGTGTTTTGAGCGGCTCCACCGGCCACTAACTTCAAACCTGGCATCTTGAGCACCTCCTCGTAGATAGGCATGTGTTTTTCTTCCACCAAAATGGCATCATCTGCCTTTAACGAGTACTTAGCCAAGTACTCGGCATCGACGTCGACTTGCAAGTCCAACAATGGGTTTCCTAAACAGACTAATGGGAAAGACATGTGATTGAGTGTATAGGAAAAAGTGTGGTGGAAGTGAACGTGAGGACCGAATGCGCGACATCTCGTGCCGAGTCAGATTGAGCAGCTCGAGCTGACCCGCCGAACCTTAAATTCCGTTGCATATTTGGATATTTTAATGATTTAGGCTGATTTTGAACAAGTAATAATGTATAGATAAATTGGGAGCAATAGTAGTGTAAGAAAACAAAAAGCTAATTGCAAACTGAATTAATTTTTGCTCTGAAGCTCATTTTGTGGTTAAATTTTGAATCCATTAGTATTTTCCGCGTCGTGGGGTGAGTATCCGAGAGAAATTTACATTTTTTGGGAGATTTGATTCAAATCAGGAAAAATACCGATTAGGATGAATTTTACTTAGCTTCAAAAAAACACGTTGTTTTCAAAAATTCTTCTAGCTAATCAGTAATCAATTGATGAAATGTAAGATTCTACCGCTCTTTTGAATACTTCAGGTTTCTTCGAGATGACCTTTCTTTACATAGTTCTTCTCAAAAAAGCTGGGCTCATGGATAACTTAGTATTGTCCTGCATATGAGCTTTAAGGCACGATCATGTGACGTCAGCCTAGACCTCGGATGAATACACTATTGTCCCTTTAGAACATGGTGCTGTAACCGTTGCTCGTCCAATTATTGAAGAGATAGTCTAAGTCAGGATAATTCATATTTTGAATCCGCGAAGATCCTGAAAGCTCAAGTGGCTTCGAGATAAACAGTATATATTGTTGAACTTGTGGGACATACGATATGTGTCAACCTGTGAGTGCGGGCAACTGTGAAACATGTTGCCTGCAGGTCAACGATAATATTCAGGGTTGACATGAGGTGTAGAGGTCCCACAGGTTTCAGAGACACATGGTGCAGATGAAACAGGGATATGTGCACGACGAGGACGTGCATTCTCGGATGCGTGAGTCCCCGGGACTGACTATATATAGAGAGAGGATGCCGCTCAAACCTGAGCGGCATCGATTGTGAGAACAGTTCAATGATATCTAGTTTAGAGATGAATATAAGTGATCTAAGATGAATCCTGAACCACCATACAGAATAGAACAACTGGAGACCAACGTCATAACAATTTCAAGTTAGCAAAGAGATTACGCAAAATCTCAACAGTCATACTGGTTTGAATAGTTTTTAAAAACACCGAACGCTAAATAATTAAGGCCTTTTAACCATACAAAAACTTATAGTTGTTGTGTTTCTGTGAATTTTGATTGATATTCATACTACTACTATCATTATTATTTTTTATTTCTCTTCGGATATTTTCATCTTTAATTTTATTCTCCCTATTCTCCCTATTCTCCCTATTCTCCTTATTATTATTATTATTATTATTATTATTATTATTATTATTGTGTTAGATCCGCCATGGGTAGACTCGCTACCCATCGGTATTTTTAGAGCCTACGAAAGTCGACTAGGCAGTTACTCGCCACCGAGACTGACTACTCGTTTCTTTGTTAGTCGTTTCTTTTGTTGCTCGTTTCTTTTGGCACCGAATGACCGATTAGTCATCTCATCGCGCATTCTCATCACCCTTTCCGTTACTTAAATAGCTGAGGTTCCCTCTTCTGAGGAACCATCGACGAATAAACATACAAAACACACAAAACAGAGTACTGGACGTAACCAGAATCTAACATATTGTTGTTATTGTTATTGTTATTGTTATTATTGTTATTATTGTTATTGAGTAATTTCTGGTACTTTCGACTGTCGTTCCATCTATCCTTAAGTTGGTGGCTGATTTCATGATGTTGTACCTAAAAAGAATGCTCATTCTGGTGCCCCTTTTTTGTGTACTCATTTTAGAGGGGAACGGAGGATTTTGGATAAAATCGCGGCTGGTCCTCAATAAAAGTGGAAATGGGGTGTTATATTTAGGCTGAAACTGAGGCATTGCCAAATTGAGCTTGACAATACGTCTATATACATCCTTGCTCCATTCACCTACAATCTGCTGAGTGCGAACTATTCGTACAATCAAATGATGGTACCGATAACCATCATGAACAATTCTGACAGATGATCTCTAAGCTTTGAAGATGGCCTCACCCCAAAAAAAGTAATAATAATGATATTTTTTTCTTTATCTTTGCTTTTACTCCGAAAAGATCCTACATATCCAGAAGGATGTTTTGTAGTGATATGGCATTCCTATAATGGGTTGATCTTTAGGTCAGGCACGTAAGATTTTTTATGTTTATTGATACAAAACTAGGGGCTCATTGTTAACTTTTATTCTTTTTGAGGATTGCGCCACTTTCAATTAGGGTTGTTTTCTCGAAGCCTACATGCGGATTCATACAAGATCAAAGTAGTAATATGCCATACTAACTCAGTACCGTATCGCCTAATACATTTTCATGTGAAAAAGGGTCCAAAATCTGGTGCCCTGGATTGTGACCATGGACCTTTGCTGTGAACTTGTAGTGTACAGCAAGTCCTAGTAACTTGCGCCCGCCAATCTGACTAGAGAACGTGGGCATTTAGTCAGAGCAAATCAACCCACATTTTTACTTTGCAATTATACCGTATCATTTCTTCTGTGACATCCTTTAATTCTGACTCGTGAGGGGGAAAGGGGGTTTAGTACTCTTGGGGCGTGGGGCTCAATCATCTCATTGAGAACTTAAGGCCGAAAATGCCGAAACACGGGCTGCCAAAAGTGACAAATCGCATGACGCAAAAGTAATAAGAAAGAACCCATCCCCATCTTTTAAGCAACATCACCTCTACTCATCAAAAATGAAGCTTTCACTCCTTTCACTCCCACTTATTTCCACTGTTCCCGCTATTTTGGCTGCACCTGCAGATGTCCCCAAGTCCCCCGAGTCCCTTTCCATTTGCCCAGTAAACGTCGCTATCCCTCCAAAAAACAGCTATGGCGTGAATGGAGACACTCAGAAACAAGCACTCAATGTAATTGCCAATATGACCACCAACTTGCTCGTCAAGGTTGAAAAGTTGGCTAGCATGAGTGGTCTCAAATTGATTGATGTGAACTCCGCTGTTCATATCTTGCAAATTATCTTTGATTATGCCTAGAGCTGAAACTGGCTTTTTGTTGTTTTGTTGATGAGCTAAATAATTGCGAATCATTACTAACAGAAATGTATCAGTTCAAGTATCTTAAAAAAATGTGTAAAAAAATATTCAGGAATGTATCAATTCAACTATCTTAAAAATAGTTTAGACAAATTTTTGTGTAAAGCCGCAGAAGCGATTGAAACAGAACATGCAATAACTTCCACAAATCTATCAAGAAATTCATCTGTACATGCTGTGTAAAGACTTAGCGAACTGTTTTATAGGGCTATTTTTGGGTTCCCATCTTTTTGAATTTAGAACACTGTTCAATATTCAAGAGAACCCAAACGTGATTCTGGGGTGACAGGATTGATTGATCTCTATATTCCATCGATATACAATCTTTTGTAATCTTTCTTGAGGTTGGGGGATTGTAGTCTAGCTGGTAGTGCTTCTGAATCTAGAAACAAATGCATTTGATTGCTATATTCATTAATGTAAAATATACACTAAAAGATTTTTACCTTGTATAATCCGAATCTTCCTTTCAACTAGGATAGTCTTCTATTTGGGGAAATTTAAAAGCTCAAAAAGTATCTGTTATCCTTACTTTCTCTTTTTCTTTATTTTTTTGATTATAGAGTTTCAGCTACGTAGTTAGCGCAGGACACACTGGATTTTTCGACATAGTAAGCTACCTCATAAAACAGAGGAGACGCGCTCAGCCAATCCAATGCGCTGCTCTATGAGTATTAACACACAAGCAATCACATGATGAAATACATGAATAAGAAGGAGACCTCATATTAAAAGGGTTTAGATTAATTAATCAATTTAACTGGTGCCTGTCTGTAACACTTCAATGGAAATATTCAAGGACCCATTTCTACTCTTGAAAGGCACATTAATTAGTCATATAATTATACTAGGACCTGGAATTAATTCAAGGAAGGCTTTGGTTACAAAGTCTTACTTTTGGTTGGTTAGCATGTATTAACCTCCCGGTCACCTAGCTGGTTAAGGCGCAAGACTGTAATAGATGGTATCTTGAGATCGGAAGTTCGAATCGTTCCTGGAAGAACTTCTCTTCAAAAGTGTTCTGCCTGCGAAGCTGCAGTTGCCTTTAATTTTTGGGAAATTTACAGTTTAGGTGAATGTTCTGATACAGACTGCACATACATCCCAAAGGCGTGCATATAAACATACGAGTACGGCATATATATTAAATCCTCGGCATATAGGCTATTCCGTGAATATTCCATGCGACAAAACGAAGCATGGGTGAAACATGTCTTAACGTATCAAGCAAAACCTTAATACTTTAATATGTCATGTAATAAAACATGAACACACGAAATATATACACAATCGTGTGAGCATATTTCTCAACGTCTGAAGTTTTATACTCATATACTATTTTTACTTTTGTGAGAATATCTATGAAGACTGAAAACCAGAAGAAACTCATGAGAGAAAAAGATGTACACCTCGATATCCCATGAATCAGAATATGTCTTCATTAAGCTTAAATTCTATTGCTAAATTCTTTAAACTAAAGATCCAATTGTAATGCGTCCTAATCGTTTCTTCCCTATTGTAGTTTTTCATTGCTATTCGCCCCCAGAAACCTATTTCATTATCAAGATCTACTTCGAGTGAAACCCTAACTTCAAAAATTTTCAAATCAACATAAGCTGGCTTGGACATCGCAAACACTCTATATTCTCACTTTACCTGACCATGCACAACTTTTTCTGGCATATACTAAAAAATACTAACTTCTAGTTGTCACACAGATTCACATCATCTGGGATTTGTAGACACATCAATAGGTAGCCCAATGAACATCCAAGTAATTACGCATTCGCTGTCTAATCTTGAAAGAGTGTCAATCAAAATTTCACTACCAGAGAATTTGGCACTATTGTTAACGTACATTTAAGGTAAACTCAGGCCTCCTCGAAAAAGTTTAAAGTTCTCATATTTTTAATTAGGCTTCTTTGACAGCTGAACACAACAGCAAGTACAAGGCATGCTATTAAGAATCTAGTATGATATTATTTTACATCTTGTTGAAATAGTGCATAGTTGATTTACATTGGCGAACTATTTTCTAATGAAGGATTATAGGGAAACTCACATAGCTCTCGGCAAAAAAAACTTGTACATACTAAGCATACAAGCTAAGACTAGCCACACAGTAGACAGTCTTCAAATGGAAAACTATTCCTTCTGCCTATGATCATACTATTGAACTCTAATACCTACAAAAGTAGTGAACTATTTATAGATGACCCAACAATGTATATATGAGATAAATATGTTTCTGACGAAGTTCATTAGTTTGAAAACTGATACAACTTAACTCTACTTTAGATTCCTAAAGAATTGGTTTGGTGTATGCTATTAGAAGTTGAGGTTCTTTGGTGGTCAACTTCAATAAAAAAAAGTAAGTTGTGTTTATTATCAAAAAAACACTAATTCGTTTCAAACTTGAAAGCCTACTAGAATAATCAATTGTATGGCTTAGCATTAAGCGTCAACGATTGCTCAGATCACATCAAGGAATATCACCAGCTCCAGAATTACATAACCCGAGAAAGACTAGAGATTCGAGTAAACTCCTAAATTAATACAATAAAATTTCTTTACTCATTTATATTTATGAGATCATAAGATTGGGCATACTTAAAATACTTTGCATACCATGACAGAAGTTCCAAAATTAATGTAGATTTTTTAAATCCAGCTCAGCTATGAATGCTGGGGAATCAGGTGGCCCGTAGAGTAACCATGGTTTAAGGTCCAAAGATCCCTTCTGTTTATAGGTCAAGGATCTCATTGTCTCATCAAGGTAAGTAAACACTTTAGGGGAAGTGTTTATTTCAGACATAGGAGGAGTCTCAGAGTCTGTACGAGGAGGTCTGGTGGGTCTGGATCTGGGAGGCATCTTGGTATGGCTCCCTAGTCAAAGATATTCGATTAGTTAACTAAGTAATTGGGGTAGCAAAGGCCTTAGTATATAATTGCGAGTCGGCATTCACTGACCCTTGGTTGTCAGGACAACCAAGGTAGAGAAACCAGTAGCGGCGAGCCCTGCAAGCCCAGAGCGCACGGGCTTATTCGGTGCTATTTTCAAACAATTAACATACCTGCACATAACGCTTTTCGCAGCCATTTCCATCTTTCTTTCAATGTATGTTTTAGTATATATTATTAAACAAGGGTGTTTAGGTTGTACCATACAATACCAAAGTCTCAAGATGGGGTCTGAGCATGTCTTATAGTATTCCACTCGTTTTGTAGAGAAAACAGCACCTGTGGTCTGTGTTAAGGCTCACCATAAAAAAGGGACAAGCTCCCGCTATTTTATAACACTACCAAAAATATATAACAGCTAGAGAAGGACATGCCATAATGTTCCGATACCAGATCCACCAATATGAACTAGTGGTGAGGTACTGATGTTTACTAAGGACTTGATTGACTTCGACATACTTCCAAGACCTGCACATAATGCTTTACTGTTTTGCATATTATATATCCACACACCTTGACCCCATATATGCGAGGTGCTCGTTAACAGCTATAGACTCTGGACTCTGGACTATGATTGATTAATTATACTAGGGGTCTTGCGACCATTTCTGGCCCATACTATGATACTCTTGTTTTCTTAGTTACATCACTGTATGTCACTCATTGTCGTTAAGTATGATAGGCTATACAGTTCTAATTGTTATACTTTGTGAATTACTTACGCGTAAACCAGAGCGATTATGTATATATGCTATACTCAACTCTAACGTCGTCTCTTGTTCCCTTCTTCTTCCGTCACCCCTCGCTCCCTATTTCGCGGGACGTCGTCCACTCTCCGCCCATTCCTGCATATAGCTGTTTCATCTGTCTTGCTTACACGCAGTCACATGGAACATGCAGTACATCAGAGATGTACTGATTCCTCATGTTCCAACACTAATCAGACGTGCACGAATGCAATATTTCAACATCAGTATCACATGCCAATCTCCAGGAAACATAGCATTAGACCTACCATGGGTACATTATGGATGTTGGCTACTGTGATTGATCAGCCTTGGAGTTCCTTGGCCTTATCACCCCACTATATGCCTGACTGGTTGATACCAGTAGCGCCTAATTTTTTTTTTAGTAAGATTTTTTTCAACCAAAATCATTATACACGGAATACTTACCATTAGTTCCACCATAGGTAGTGCTCAACTTATTGAAATATTTTGAGCCTACGCTATCTAATATTAACAATAGCCATTCCATTATGCCGCACCTCTAACATTATTGTACGAGGTACCAAAAGGGAATGTGATAAACCCGAGGTACCAGAATGGAATTTGGAGAGTTTTCTCCTTTGCACCTAGCAACAATAGGTTGATTAGGCGACGCCGTTGTCAAAACTTAAATAGCTTAGATTCCACCTTTTGAGAAATCAGCGGCGAATGAACATAATCAACGGAGTACCTGAAGTAAGAATAAGAATCTAAAATTTACCACTTGATGTGATATAAGTATCTACACATACCATTATAGACTATAGGGACTGGCCGGGGTGGTGACCTCCATCTTGTCATGTTACTTTTTTTTTTCTTTTTTTTTTTAACTACTCATATTAAAAGAGTGATTCCATTGTTCCAAGCTAATTTTAAGTCTCCTTATAATTTCCTATATTTTTGGACTTGGACTCTGGACCCGAATTTCGGATCTCAGTCCGAATCCCGATTTGGATTTTGGATCTATGTTGGGTCTGACGGGACTTGTCTGCAGTACAGGCCCGCGAAAGACCACCTACGGGCATAAACACTATCGGAACCCTGTACCAATCTAAGTGCCCCTACATCAACACCTACTAAAACTCAATCAAAACACGCATCGTGGTGCGCTTTCTAAAATCAACAATTAGCTTTCCTTTCTCACGTAACCCATGGCTTTCTTGGACTTTTTGCCTGTTTACACAGAGGACCCCTTGGCTTGGACCAGACCTTTCCCTGAACACCCTTCCAATGCATACTATGCCCATTGGCACGAGGCCTTAGGTGCCGCTGTGTTCTATTTTCTCATTCAGAAATTGTCTCCTGTATTAAGCAAGGCGTGTTTTGGAAAAAACTATACCAGCTTGAATATGAAGACCAAATTGAATTTCGATATCCACGTGGTATCTATGGTGCAATGTCTTGTTTCTATTGGAGCCCTTCTTCCTGGCTGGAACCACCTGCACGTGAAAAACAGGGTTGCTGACCCGTACAACTCTATCTACGGTTACACTGCATATAACGGATTCGTCTCTGCCATCACGGTGGGATATTTCATTTGGGATTTGTATGTGTGTTTGAAACACCGCAAACTCTTTGGTATTGGCTTCTTGTTACACGCGTTTGCTGCCTTGTATGTGTTCACGTGCTCGCTTCTTCCGTACTGCTTACCATGGATGCCAGCCTTTTTGCTTTTTGAGCTTAGCACGCCGTTCGTTAATATCAATTGGTTTGCCTCTCGCTTGCCTGCAGGCGCCATCAGTGATAAAGTGGTGGCCATCAATGGGCTTCTTCTTATTGCCGTGTTCTTCTTGGTGCGTATTGTGTGGGGCTTCTATGCGGTTGCAATGGTGGCTATAGATATGTACCAGGTTGCAGCACACGCGTCGTATTTGTTGCCGGTAACCGTTTTGGGTTTGAACGTGATGCTCGATGTTTTGAATGTGTTCTGGTTTTCTAAGATGCTTGCAATTGCAAGTAAGAAGTTACGTGGCCCTCTGTCCCCTACACAGGTTGCGGCTGAGGTGACCAAAATAGAGTGAGTGATCAAGACACGTACACCCAATCAGGCCATTTGCTCACATTGTTCCCTTTACCACTTTCTTATGTTTTCTTGTGGAATTTTCCATTTTCCATAAACAAACGAAATTGGAGCTTTGCAAAACCAAACTTTTGCTAAGGGTATGGGTCTAGCCGAGTGTACAGGTGTCGGGGCGTGGTTCCGTTGCGGCAGCCGGGCATGCGCGCCAACCTATGGGTCGTGCGCAAACTCGTTTATGATCACCTCCGTTTCAAAAATAACCACCGCTCCCTACGCCTTCTACAACAGACCTTTCTCCAAGTCGCCCCCCGCCCATCTTTCCCGGTCTATATCTTTTTCTATATATATATATAGCAATCTCGGCCCGTCTCCTGCACTTGTCCCGCCCCTCTCATCAACACCTCGTCCATACGCCTTTTTTTTCTTAATTCCACCTCTCCTTAATAGCCATGAATAACGAGTACGACTACTTGTTCAAATTGTTGTTAATCGGAGACTCCGGTGTCGGTAAGTCGTGTTTGTTGTTGCGTTTTGCCGATAACACCTACACGCAAGATTACATCTCCACCATTGGCGTGGACTTCAAGATAAGAACAATCGAGCTTGATGGCAAGACCATCAAGTTGCAAATCTGGGATACCGCCGGCCAGGAGCGTTTTAGAACCATCACCTCGTCCTATTACCGTGGAGCTCATGGTATCATCATTGTTTATGATGTCACGGACCAGGAGTCGTTTAACAACGTTAAGCAATGGTTACAGGAAATCGACCGTTACGCTACCGGTGGCGTTATGAAGTTGTTGGTTGGTAACAAGGCCGATTTGTCCGACAAGAAGGTGGTGGAGTACACTGCCGCCAAGGAGTTTGCCGAGGCTTTGGATATTCCCTTTTTGGAAACCTCGGCTTTGTCGTCGTCTAATGTGGAGCAAGCCTTTTTCACCATGGCCAGACAGATCAAGACCCAGATGACTCACAATACCGGTGCCGCTGCTGCTTCAGGAAGCACTAAATCCAACATCAATTTGAAGGGCCAATCGTTGACCAATAATCAGAACAGTTCGTGTTGTTAAGGAACTATATGAAGGCAATTGCCTCGAGTGTGACGCAGCACGAGAGCCCTTGAGTTCCACGGCTTTTAAATGGACATCCACGTGATTGTTTTGCTAGATCCTGGGTGGTGGCACTATAACTCCTCGCTCCGTAATGTTAACAATTGCACATGTGATAGCTGGTGTAGTAGTAATTGTTAATAAGTGATACATATGTAGGTTATTTTTGGCTGATCGACGCAAGGTGATGACTCTAAGATTATGTTTTCTCTATGATTTAGGTCTACTGTCTAGTCTAACGGACAACGTACACGAAGTACTGCACATGTAACGAGTTGTCGTCGCTACGGCAGAATCTTCCCCGACCAAGAAGGTTCTCCTTTTGCACCCACTTGTACTTGTCCTCGGCAGTGTCGTCCAATTGGAATCTAGGGTTGTTGTGGAGAGAAGATGTGGCAAAGTCGTGTTCCTTAGATTGCTCAGTAAGAACGTCTGTGATGTCCTTGGTCAAGTTAAAGATTCCGTAGTACGACAAGAAAGCACCGGCACCATTAGGCGTCTTGCCGTACAACCTGCAGTCCAACTCATTGTAGTTGCCGGTGGAGTTGGTGGTGATGTCATCAAAGCCACGAATATCCTTGACGTCGAACTCGAGACCCAAATCGTTTTTGACGGTGGTGATCTCTCCCCACAGCACTGTGGCGTGGTTCAATACCTTGCTCTTGCTCTTATCCTGGAACACCACCTGGGGGCTGCCTTCAAGCTTGAGGTTGATGGCAAAGACAGGCACCAACTTTGGGGTGGGAGGGGCAGAGGGAATTGAGGCCATTGTAAAGAAATTTGTTGCAAATTGGTTACGTAAGAAAATAATATCCTTGGAAAGCAGAGAGCGAACCCCACTATTTATATTTCCTCATATCCAAACCCGGATTACTAAGGGCGGCCGCGAGCGCATGCAAGCGCGAGCAAGCGTGAGCAAGGCATGCATGAATCTGATTTTTGGGTCGTCACGTGTCCTGCTTCCGAGACGCTTCCGAGACCCTCGCCCCAACCCGCTTTCTAGTCCCGTGGGTAACTACAACTCAGGTTTGATCTCAATTTCAATGCCATAAAATACGTAGACCAATATCCAAAGCCACTTAGCAAAAGAAAAAAAAAACACCTATAAAAAACTAATCACATTTTAACAAAAAGCAATTCCATTTCGTTAATCGTAAAAAATAAAGATTTGTGCTTCCTGTATTTATATGTCCCCTCATTTTTCTTTTCTGCTTGTCTTCCTCCATCTGCTCACCGAATGAAGTAATCCTTGAGGATTTGCTGTTAAAAAATCAACTTAACAATGACATCTATCCAGGACAGTTAAGAAATAAATGGTCAAGAGGCTGCAGTCGTAACAACAGAGTCTCGCAATACTTAGCCTGAAATCGATACAATTAATCAATCAACCAATCAATTCATCGATTTATCATCAGATGCCTGGAGAAGAGTTTTTCCAGATTCCACCAAATAGGATGTCTCAAAACAAAACATATTTTCAGATATAATTTTATGGCACTCTTAACAATCGACATTATATGTATATATAAGAATAGTTTGAGATACTGGTTCCAAGAAACTGGTGAAAAAAATTGCTGCTTTATATTACTGAGCGAGGATTTCTATCCTTATGTTCCGGTGCGAAATGGCTGTAAATCGAGTAGTTGAGGGAGCGAGGCTGGGGTGGGCCTTTGCGAAGAATATAATTAGAGTCACTTCCGCCGAAAAAAAAGATTGGCGGCCATCAACAAATACTATTAATATCTTCATTGAAAATTTTACCGTTCTTCATTATGGTTAAATTGCATACAGTATTCCAAGAGTACTTCAGAGTGATGAAATCGGCTGAAACCGACGAATAGCTTGGGTAACCATATTTCATTGTTGCAGTCACGTGAGCAAAGGCTTTTTGTTTTTTCAAGCGATAAAGTTTGCCCAGTTCAGTATCGGGGTGATAAATGTCTAGACCAGTCCAGTACTGGAGGAGACGATTATATGCAGGTCCTTCTTAATTATCAGAAAACTGGCCCACAAGAGTATGGAGCGAAAGGTTTGGACTCTTGAGTGTCAAGTGGTATAAAAAGAGTGGTAGCATTGTAAATGGCTATAGTCAGTCAGTCAACAGCAAGTACTAGTATTCAGTAGTAATTAGACAGAGACAGTCAATAGCCAGTACTTCTAGAAGTAAATGTGGACTAGTAGTCAATGGAAATAGACAGTCTGAGAAGCAGACATGTTGTCTATGTTACAAAGTATAGAATACACATCAGAGTGTCATTTCTTCAGGTAAAGAAAGGAAAGTATTATAGTACTCTAGTCATTAAGAATCTATGTTTACTAGCACTACATTGCCAGCTCGTTGTGGGATGAAGTGGCTCATGGTGCATAAATATATACATGCTTTTCTCGTGTTTGATCTGAGTATTTCTTTTATATATAAAGGTGTTAATTACTCATGCTATACTTTCAGTGGATTGGGGAATCACATCTATTCAATACTTGTCTCCGGTAGATATCTACATTGTACCTTATGAAAAATCGACTGGGATTCAGTAATACGTGATTCAAGCAGAAAGCAACTAAAAAGATTGTTATAAAAAGGCTGCTTTCCCCTGTTAAAGAAAGTTTCATTTGCTTTTGATAAAACAAGGCTTTCAACCATATTTATGACAAAGAGAGGCAAGATCATTGATGACG
The DNA here is from genome assembly GCA_002370695.1 of Metschnikowia matae var. maris. Lineage (NCBI taxonomy): Eukaryota > Fungi > Ascomycota > Pichiomycetes > Serinales > Metschnikowiaceae > Metschnikowia > Metschnikowia matae. The sequence continues at coordinate 47,039 of NKZH01002337.1, forward strand.
GTTCCATCTGGAAATTGAACCTTAGTTTCCATTTTCGCAGATTGGTGATTATTTGTATAGTCGAGAAATATACTGTAATAGTATCCTTCGTACAACTTGTATTCGCCAGTCGACGTCTCAACTTGTTCACCATCAGTGGTAGGCACATCTATTCTGAACCGACGTCCTATTTCATAGTTCTTATAGCAGCTGGATTCTGATTCCAAGTCAAAAATTAAGTTGTAATCTGCAGCTAACGTGAATTTGTAAGAACCGGTCAAGGGAGCTCGAAACACGCCTATTAAATCTACCGAAAAGTTGGTGGTAGTGATTGGAAAGCTATAGAGTTCTCCGTGAACAATGGTGTCTTTTAAATACCGTTTCTGATATCAAAATTGCAACTTTTAATCCCTTTCTCAACATGAAGTTGTGTAATAGGACCCCATCTCGGATGAAGCCAGTTCCTAACTGTACGGTGCAAATCCCAAGAACTGAATGTAGCCGTCATACCACTGATCTTCGTTTGTGGTACACACTTTCTAGCTTCCTTAAGAGATGTTCCATTAGATGCTCTATCTGGATGCATTTGGAATCTTCTTTCACCCTCAGGGTCCGGACGTTCAGGTTCGTAATGAAATGTGTCATAAGTTAACACACCTTGTTGATTTGAGTTTAAACCATCGACTTTTTTTCCCTTTTCTTGATTTTTATTTCTAGATGCATTTTCATTTTCACCTTCTTCATCACCTTCTTCATCACCTTCTTCTATTTCATACACCACGCAATGTCTTTCCCGTTTGCCAATTATATGATCCTCTTCTCTGTGAGTTTCTGGAAATTTCGAATAATGAAATGCCACGTCCACAATTTCTTTGCCAAGATCATTGAGGACGGATCCATCGGGTAAAGTAACTGAGGTTTTCAAACTGCCGCTGCCTTGCGAATTGAAGAGGGTTAACTCCATGGGGTAGTAAACCCCCTTGTTCAAAAAGAAAGAGCCGGTACTCTCACTTACGACATCTTTACCTTTCTGAGGCTTAGATAGGCTGATGGTGAAATCTCCAGTTCCTAAACCCGATTGGTCCTCGTCACAAGTAATACCACTCAAAACCTTCAAGTACGCACCTTCACTACCAGTGAGGGCGAACTTATACTCACCGCTTTGGGAAGCCTTGAAATAGCCGCTCAATTTGATGGAGTAATTGGTAGTGGTAATTAGAAAACCATAGATGCTGCCACTGGCAACTTCATTAGCTCCAACATTGTTAGATACCGAGAACTCGGTTTCTTCCACGTTATCCTTATACCCAAGGTAGCCAAATTTTTTAAAACCATTGACAGGAAAAGTTTCTTCCCAACCCAGTTCATCATTCAAGGGGTACTAGAAAAATTCAACGATAAAACCATTTCTGAGAAACTTGCTTGCTTCACAACTGGCCAAACATTGCGCCAAAAGCGCCATGAAAACCACAGAGAAGCAACGCATTATTAAGTGAGGAGGAAAAAAATAGAGATGAAAGGGGAGGGGGAGAGGCAGATATTTATATCTATTCCAAGATGTTGCTCCTGCCTCATATGGTAACACGTTTCAACAGTTTGAGCTCTAGCTTTATAGTATATTTGTGTAGATGATTTTCGCAATCGAAGCAGGGTTGCAAATTGTTTAAAGACAATTGTCGTTAACGCGCGATTATCCTGGGTACAGTGTTATTCGAATCGATTCAGACCAGCGCGACAATACAATTCAGACCAAGAAGACAGAATGATTCGTATTGGAACATGAGGAATCAGTACATCTCTGATGTACTGCATGTTCCATGTGACTGCATGTAAGCAGGACAGATGAAACAGTGATGTGCAGGAATAGACGAGAAGTTGACGACGTCCCGCGGAAAAAGGGAATCGGGCGGTAACTGAAGAGGTAACAGAATAAGAGACGACTTTGGGTTGAGTATACCTTAAGGAATTAGTTCTAGTTTATGCGTTAGTAGATGACAAATCTCCACAATTCGGATCACACTAACAAAATTAAACAAACCCCTAATTCACATCCTCTCAAACCAAACAGCGTAATTCTTCACACCAACTTTCATTGGATTCCATTTGATTGGATTCCAATATTTGGTTTGAAAGGATGTGCCAAGGGGTACGAAACTTTGTGAATTAGTGGTTTGTTTAATTTTGCTAGTGTGGTCTGAATCGTTTTGTCGTGTAGGTCTGAATCGTTATATCGCGCTGGTCTGAATCGTTTCGAATAACACTGTAGTTAGTGTAGTATAAGTTAGTGTAGTACTATAGCACTAAGTAGACACCATTACGAGGAAGAGTGATCTGTACCTAAAATTTCAGACATGATCTATTCATCGAGTGGTTTACTATAATAGTATACTCTATTTGTCAGTTTCTCTAGGCTACCCGAAATGGCTTCAACACTAATCTTACAACTTCTTCACCACTAGAATGACTACTATTATTCCACTCTCTTTCGTTGTGAGAAGCTATTCTGACCCTAAAAACATGTATTACTTTTTTGGGAATCCAACGCGACCCCGTTAAGACGAATCACTAAAGAGTCCAGCACCACCTCGAAGAATTTTGACTTTTCACAAATTATTTTAGTATGTATTCCTACTTGAGAAAGAGGTGATTAACAGCCCCATTATTCCACATTTTCCGAATTCGGTGCAACCTACCATACCCATATACATTACCATACCCATATCTTTATCCACACACATAATTACAAACCTTTATATTTCCAACCCCGAACTTACAACCCACTTCCAAACCTAACATATGTACCACATCTCATACCTATAGCTTAGTCCATGTTTTTTTACACCTTTAGTGTTCCTCTAGTACCTTCAAGTATCATTTAGTGTTCCCTTAGCACTTCCCTACAATTCCTTTAGTATTCCTTAATTACCCTAAGTATGCGTTGATTGGTACTAGAGTAAAGAATGTGCTAGAGTAGATGACCATTAGAATAGACCAGAGTATTAGATTAGTACCGGAATAAATATAAATACCGGATCAAATAGAGCAGATTAGTACTGCATCAAAAAGGGTAGATTAGTACTGCATCAAATAGAGTAGAAAAGTACTCGATAAGTGGAGTGGTTGTAGGGTCCGGTTTCTCCAATACTCCTAATACTTTCCAGATCTGGTATTCATAGTCTTAGGAGGAACCAACAAGAAGCCTGTCCATGCGCTCGCTGCCACGAACTCACTATTACCTCCACTACATGCACAATCCATTACCCCATTTTCACCACCACTCACCACAATACTCTATGTACTCACACTCCATAATACTGCACCATCACCTTATACACTATATCATTTACTTTACACACTGACATCTAATCGTAATATTCTTTACCAACATTCCTAATATATAATTTAAGTAGTTTTAATATTCTGATTCAAAAAATCTGGTTGAAATCATAAATATTAATTTTAGCCTGACTCAAATTTACTGAATATTGAATGACTCTGACACCAGTGGCTGCTTGCACCTATGGTATATGTACGATGGATTCGCACTGAACTATGACTATGGACTGGGCAACTGGGTGGCGCACACCAAGACCTCTCGCGAACCTAAAGCCAAAACTCCATACCGACACTCCATACGCATTACACCACTTTACACACTACTCCCCACCCCACCACATCCCACATCCAATTGATAGAACATGTCCAGCCCCAGAGATGTGGAGATGCAGGACGCCTCCAATGAAACTAGCCACGCGGTGCCGGTTGTTGAGGCCTCGTTGGTCCATGAGATCGAACAGAGTTTTACGTCGTTACAGAAATCCGCCGCCGACTTCGATAACCGCCACGTTTCCAAGGTGTTCCGGGACTTGGGCTCTTTGAGACGCAAGATCAAGGCCGATCCTTCTGCTTTGGCCTCTGTTATTGCAAAACACTTTTCGGAGAAAAACTCTAGAAAGGCTTTGTTGCTAGCACAACTCAAAAGTGCACCACCCGAATCGGTCACTTCTACGGCCAATACTGAAAGTAATTCTGGGACCACTTCCGAAAATTCTGAAAATTTGGCTGACTCGGCAAGTGCATCCATTCAGGGTGATCTCCCAGAAATAAGCGCATATGTTCACTTGCTTGTTCAGATCTACTTATTGGACACCGACCAGTTGGACCAGTTGGCGCAATTCAACGATGCCGTCGTATCTTTGCTTGCCTCCTACAACAGAAGAACGCTTGACTTTATCCTGGCCAAGATCTGGTTCTACGTGTCACGGACTAGTGAGTTGCGTGGCGACTTATTGGCCATCCGCCCTACGCTTTTGAACGCTTTGAGAAGCGCCACTTTAAGACACGACGATGAAACAACCGCATCCATCATCACATTATTGTTGAGAAACTATATCCTAACGCATGACATCAACCAGGCCACCAACTTGTGTGAGAAGATTGTGTTCCCTGCTAATGCCGGCAATGCCTTGAGTGCCAGGTACTACTACTACTTGTCCCGGATCAATGCCATCCAATTGGACTACTCCACCGCCCATGAGTGTGTTACGGTCGCCATAAGAAAGGCTCCGCAAACTGACCTCAGCAAGGGCTTCGTGCAGGAGGCCACCAAGTTGATCATTATAATCGAATTGTTGATGGGTGATATTCCTGGCTTAAAGGTCTTTAAGTCTAGCTCAGGAAATATTGAGCCTTACTTTTTGGTGACTAAAGCTGTGCGTTCGGGAGATTTGAAGTTGTTTGGAGCCGTGGTCAAAGAACACGAGCAGGTGTTTATTAGAGACAACAACCTTACGTTGATCTCGCGGTTGCGTCAAAACGTTATCAAAACCGGAATCCGTAAGATCTCGTTGTCGTACTCCAAGATCTCATTGAAGGATATCTGTATCAAGTTGAACCTCGACTCCGAGGAGGCCACCGAGTATATCGTGTCCAAGGCCATCCGTGATGGGGTAATTGAGGCCACGGTGGACCATGAGCATGGATTCATGAAGTCGAAGGAGTTGTTGGACGTGTACTCCACGAAGCTGCCGCAGGAAGACTTTGATCAGAGAATCCGGTTTTGCTTGTCGTTACATACCGACTCGGTGAAGGCCATGCGCTATCCTACCGAAGACAACAAGAACGAGAACAGAAGCGCTTTGGACGGGTTGGAGGATGAAGCAGACTTATTGCAGGCCATCGATGACGGCGACTTGGACGACTTTATGGATTAGGTGCAGGAACGTGTCATATATTCGATATCAGATCCCTCTTATCAGTAAAACCATTAACGTAGAGCCACCAAAATAAATGACGAAGTGATTCCATTAGCGTATGATGGATAGATTTTGATCTTGGTTTATTTATGTATTGATTAAAATATCTGGTTATATGCAGTCTCGGGTTATATCACACTCGCAAGTACTCACGAAAACGTCATGAGCAACCCCCACAACCCCCTCATCCACGTGGAACAGAGCCTTTACGGCAGCTCCAAAGACCAGTTCCTCCGGGGAGAGGATGACATGAGCGTACAGGAGTTAATCCCCCAGATTTTGGCGCAACGCAAGTCGTTTCTCAACCTTCTGGAGGATCTCCTACTCCAAGAGATCGAAAACAAGGATCAGGGCATGGATTTAGATTCTGCAAGCGTGCAGGAAAGCCGTGAAGTTTCAGAGCCAGTTGAAGATTCCGAAACAAGGGCCCAAGCTTTCCAAAAGCAGAGGATGGAATTGCTTACGCATATTAATTCAGCACTCAACGAGACATCGCTCTCTTTGGACTTTGTTTCGCTTCTCCTTTCGGCAGAAAAACCAAATATTGCTAAGGCAACAATTCTGCCGCATCTTACCAAAACAACACCCTTGGGATCGTTGAGTTCCGACCGGGTGGAGAGGTCCAACGACTCTTCCAGTGCTAAAAAAGGTACTACGGAGCACATTGGACTCGGCTGGAAGTACCAATCGCTCAACCACATCAAAGATCTTTTTGGTGATAGTGCAGCTCAACTACGAGAAGAAGTGGCGGGCGAAAAGCATTACTGGAACAGTATCAATAAGATTTTGGCGCATGGAGAAGTACTATACAAGCTTCGAGACCCCGAAACACAAGCCAAGGCCCTTGGGGTGCAGTACGGGTATGGTGATTCCGGATCTAGTTTTTACGATAAGGGCCGGGCCGTGCTCCGTAAGGATGAGACCAGTGGAGGCCTTGAGTTCCAGGCACTTAGTGCTCTGGGAGCCCAAATCTCTGCCAACAGGTATATCCGCGTCAGGATTTTGAGCAAGGTGGACGATGACTACATGTTGACAGGTCAGACGATTTTTGACAAGGAAGATTTGCATTCCAATGCTGGGGATAAGCTCATAGAGGAGATTGAGCGTGCGCGGTACTTTCTCTTTGAGGAAGACTTGTTCTACCACTTGACACGTGAAGCCAAAGGGTTGATCAACTATGGGGTCAACATTATCCTGAATAAGATCATTATTGACGATTTTGACCAGATCATTGAGCTCGAAACTGTCGTATATGACGAGTACAATGAGGAGGAGTTGAACAACCTCTACCAAAACACCAACCAGGAGTCGTCTAAGCACAACCAGAAGGCGCAGCAGATACTCACATTCTTGAAGATTATGCTCTGTTGTTACTACAACTATAACCTTGAGCTCAAGCAGAAAATTCCCACATCGTTTACCAAATGGAAACAGCACAATTCGCACCCATTAATGCTCCGGCCTTTGATCGGGCATATCCGGCACCAGTTCAGTTTTGGGCGACTTCGGGCAGTACTTCAAAAGCTCTGTGGCAGTTTAGGCGAGGAAATCAAGACCCAAATTTCCGAAAGTCAATATGAAAATTTGGATTCTCATGGCACGCGCCCGTTCCAGAAAGCTGTGGTGCGTCCAGTGTCCAGTTTCACGGTTGTTTTGCATAAAGTGGCCCTGGGAGAGCATTTGAAATTTGATGTCAAGTTGACCACATCGGAGATCTTGGTCAATTTAATTGTGGAGGTGTCGGTGCTGAAGTACGCGAACAAAGCCGACCTCGAGAATAACCAAAACGGTTCCAATGTATTGCAGTTAACATTTACCGATGTGCTTGAAGTCGAGGAGAGTCTTACATGGACCTTGTTGAACTTCCTTAATCGAACCACATAGACGTTAAGTACTTTGAAACCATGAAAGTACTCTATATCCCTAAATACTATAGGATTATAAATGCTCTATATTCGAATAGTGTTACTCTATATAGCAAACCTCGATATACCATAACTCTATAACCATAAGTACTATAGTATGAGTCATCTCGTTAATTCGTATCTAAAGTATATCCTCTATGGCTCTTCCCTTCGTAGATCCACAAACCTCTACTCGTCATCAGTGATAGGCACGATCTGGGCATTAGCCATGTCCCTCAACTCCGAGCCGTGCTTCTCCAAGTACTCCTTGGCTCTATAGTACTTCTCGTCTCTAAGGTTATTGTAGATAAGGAAGTTTAACCAGATCTCCAAAAACGAGTAGGTAAACACCAAGTTGTTTGCCACCAAAGCGTAGTCACTGAGCAAGCAGAACGACCCCAAGCAGAAGAACATCAACAATCTGGTGGGCACCAAGGTCTCGAAATATGTCAGATTATCGGCCAAAGTAGGGATCAAGTCACCCAAAACCAGCATTGAGATAAAAACTGCCAAAACTCCGAAAAGCGGGTTTTTATCCGTGACCTGGACCGTGGGCAAGTTCATGGCATCGCCCAAGAGCATGATAAAATGGGCATTAAGAATGGTAGTCGGGCTCTTGAGTAATAAGAATACTATATAAATGAGGCCCAACTGCCGGATATACAAAATGGTTTTGGAGGTGAGAAACTGCATGGAAAAGTGATATTGGCGAGAACAGGAAGACTAGTGGCAGTGAATAATTGAGACTGCGGTGAGATTTAGTAAGCTTTGGTGAGACTTGGTGAGATTTTTGGGTTTATATACAGTCCCCGCCTCTGCAACATCGCGATTGTATTTGCAGTCACTCAATACATACACCTGTCTCTCCACACCCCTGTTGAGTTAGAAAAGTCTATCAGTTGTTTTTTTCAGATCATAAGCTAATTTACATTGTTCATCGGCTCTCATGAGACTTCTTCTCTTTTTCTGTGGTGTATTTGCCGCCGAATACGTCTTTAACGTCTCAGAATTGTACTTGGCCAAAGATGGAAACTACAAGACGGTCAAAACCATCAATGGGCTTTCCCCAGGTCCAGTGATAGAAGCTAGAGAAAACGAGTGGGTTTCTGTTACTATCAATAATTTCTTAGAGGTCGGCATCAGTTTCCATTTTCATGGCGTGCTTCAATTGGGCACTCCCTGGGCCGATGGTGTGCCAGGAATTACTCAGTACCCCATTTCCAGTGGGGAAACGTACCGGTACATCTTCCAAGCTCGTAACCAGAGTGGCGCATTATGGTACCATGCTCATTACCGAGGTTATTCTTCCGATGGGTTGTATGGTCTAATATACATTTTGCCCCGGGAGACTCGGCCACGTCCATATGGTCTAGTGGTTTCGGACACTGAACAGGTGCAGGAAATTAAAGAGCTTGAAAAAACCCCTTCTTATTTAATAGCTGATGACGTATTTAAACAATCTATGGATGATGTACTTCACAGGATGTTCCAGCACGAGATCGACCCACTCTGTATTCAGAGCATCTTGGTCAATGGAAAGGGCCGTGTACAGTGCCATAGCCAGAACACGTTCCACCATTTGGCCCGAAAAAACCCCAACCTCACAGGAATCCCCCGTTTTGACTCCATGGGCTGCATATACGATACTGCCCTAAATGGAACGGAGGCTGAACATGCTGCTTTGGAGGTGCCGGGCTACTCTGCTCCCTGCAGGACGACCCACTCACCACTCCATATCCACTATACCAATGGCTTGCGATGGCAGTATGTACACGTACTCAATGCTGGAGGTCAATATACCAAGTCTTTTTCCATAGACGACCATCCCTTTTACTTGATAGCCGTGGACGGCATTTTTGTGGTTCCCGAAAAAGTACACTCAGTGGTTTTACCCGTTGGGTCACGTGCCACAATACTTATAGAGACCAATCCGGAATACCATGATACCTCCCAGCCATTCAAGATGCGGTTTCTGGCTATATACACTCCGCAGTATATCGAAGGGTATGCGCTTCTTTTCTATGGTAAGAATGAGGGAGAAGACCCAGTTTCGGCGGAAGATCATGGTATACGGTACCAAGACTTGGACGGGCAGCGCATGCAGGATACGGTCCGCAGCATCTGGCCTCATGAAACACAACCTTTGGAGAAAAATCACCAGCTTGAAAATATAAAGCCTGCAGATGTCACATTTGTTTTCCATCTCCATCGATTTGATAATGTGCAGTTCACCATGTTTCAAAACCGGACACAACTTCCAGGAGACTTTGAAACCAGACCGCCCATTCTAGACTCCAAAAATTATAAGTGTGCCTCGATCTTGCAGCCACCAATCCAACAAGGCCAAGTGGTGGATCTAATAATCAATAATCATCGCCATATCAACCATCCTATTCATTTGCACGGACATTATGTGCACGTGGTTAGTTATAGTGATGGGGAGAATTTCCCGTACGGTTCTATGCAGGAAGCCATAGAAAACCAGTACAGTGGAGTGAGTACTAAAGTTCTGTACTGTGATGTAATATTAGTTCCCGTTGGAGGTCATGCAGTATTAAGGTTCACTGCAGACAACCCTGGAATCTGGCTTTTGCATTGTCATAATATAGGCCATTTGATGGGAGGTATGGGTGCGATCTTGCTCGAGTCCCCAGACAGCATTCCACAAAATCCTTTGAGTCACGATACTTAACTGAGATAAAATGATAGGTAACAACTGCTCGGCCAATCGTAGGTTTGAATTTCTGGGTAGTGTTCTACCTATGATGAGTCTGAGGTGTAGTGAGCTTAACTTAAACTACAGTAGTATAATACTCTTCTACCATCTATTACTAGCATGGAAACTGAGTACGCTTATTATAGTAACTGATCCCCATAGAGGCTTAGCTACAATGTGGTAACATCTCTCCAAGGGCAGGCCCAATCGGGGAAGCTTATATGCAAGAATCAATTTCTAGACTTTTAATAAAAATTTCCTCGTAATCAATTCAAGTAAATCTTAATGGATGGGTGTTGTTTATAGTTCAGGAATAAAAATTTGTGTCATAAAGTGGGTTTGTAGTATAAAATCTTAGATCTGTTTTGTCCTGCACACAATTTAATCATTCTTATACACTATCAATGAGACTAATCCCACTCGTTCACAGACATTAAGCTGATGGGTCAAAAACACTCTTGAGAACTCTAATAATCAAAGACTACAAATTCTTGTAACGGATCTGTTTTTTGTCTTCTTTTCTTTTTTTTTTTTACTTTGAATCCTGTTGTTTGTTCATTAGGTATCAATGGTTTACTGGGGTATTGTCTGCAGTACACCGCGTAGGCCAACAAGAACAAGTCACCATCTCAGTCCAGGCCAATGAAGTTCTTCAACGCCATTCTGTGGTTAGCCCTTGCGTCCACTACCGTAGCATACACGGTCTCCAATGTACGGGTTTCTTTGACCAACAATGCCAAGGATGTCCGTGCCAGCCCCAACGCCTCAGGAGGCTTGACTCTCGAGTCGCAGGCAGACAAGTTGGAGGTCGACTTCAAGCTCAAAGGAAGTGGCGAGCCCCACCAATTGGTGGTTGTCTTTTCCGCCGGAAACGGCTTGGATTACGCCGTCTACCCGAAATTCAACCTTAATTCCATCAAGGCCATGATCCCCGTGGCCAAAATCCCCGATGCTTTGAAGTTGCAAGATAAAATCCAGGTTTCCATTGTTGCTGCCAGCTCTAATTCCAAGATTCAGGAGAATGTGGTGGACTTGTTTCCCAGCCAGGAGTTTCAGAAATCCTTGAAAGTGAAGGAAGTAAAGAGATTAGGAGCCAAACCCGAGATTCATCATGTGTTTAAAACCGATGTCGAGACCGTGGGTTCATTCCTCCCTCTAGTTTTCAGTGCCGTGGCCGTGGGCTTAGTTGTGGTGCTTTTGGGTTCGTGGGCCGCCACTTTGAAGGATGAACTCTTTGGTGCCAAGGAGGGTAGCATCTGGAAGATCGGATACTTGTGCACACTTACCATGTTCGAGTATACATTTGCCAAGTACTACTTGGGGGCTTCTATCTTTAGCATTTTGTTCCAGGGTGCTGTGCTTGCAGGTCCTTTGCTTTTCTTTGGCTCGAGGTCTTTATCCACCTTGGCCAGAGCCAGGGCTTAGTGCTTGAATTGTCAATAAACAATCTGTCCGAGGCATTTGCTTCATTAGTAGTGTACATTGAATAGTCATTGAATAGTGACTGAGTCTTTCTTACTCTCTGTATATTATCAATGCCACTACTTTATACTCTTATTATTCCTAATGTACTGGCTCTCTACTTGACCAGCTGTCAAGGACTCTATGTCTACTATGTCTACTATGTCTACTATGTCTACTATGTCTACTATGTCTACTATGTCTACTATGTCTACTATGTCTACTATGTCTACTATGTGAAATTCAGTATACAAGATTATGGTTCTCTTCTTTCTCTGTGTTCATCGCCTTCTCTATTTTATTTCATTCAATCTTTCTCGTTCTCTTGCAATGTGTATCCGCAACTACAATTTCTGGTGGTGTTTTATTTGAGGTGCTGAACACCCGGCAATTTGGAGTAGTTTACTGAGCATTTTTTTGACTACATTCAATAGACCATTCAGGAAGAACGAGTAGCCTTGATAAAAAAAAAGTAGTCTGGCAAAATTAGGTTTAAATTAAGCCTGAGCAGAGTGTGGCTAGCCCTGTGACTAGTGGTCTACACATTTCATTGTGGGTCTAACAGACAGGAGTAGAAGTGTATGGAAAGCACCATTCTGTGGAAACACCACTCCATTTTTTACTAAAAAAAAAGAAATTTATAAACCTATAAAAAAATTGTTCAGAGACTTAAATTTGTATGGTTTTATCAAGTAACCCTCATTAGTCTTAATTTTCTTTTTTTTTTTTTTTTGCGTAGAAGAAGTTAAATATGATTCGGAGTGCGATCATAATTATTCAACTTAGGCATCAAGGTAAAAATCCAAAATTAAAGAGAATCTAAATTAAATACAACCAAAATAATCTTGATCAGTGCTTTAAAACACCAAAACAATTATTCTTTGATTTAATTAAAATTGGTGGCTAACGACTTTATTTTAAGCTACTATATCTCAATGGACTGCAGAGACCACTAAATAATAATTACTGAAGAATGTACCAATATACACCAAATTTTTTTAAAAAAAAAGCAGACCACTAAATAGAAGAGCACTATTCCAACATACTGATCTGTTTTTTTTTTCTTATCATCATGAATCATTGATATAAAATTTCAATACGTAGCTATTTAGCTATATTCAAAAATTATCATTCTTCAACGAATCATCACACCCAAAAATTTATTTGAGTTTCTATTTTTTTTTTTTTTTTTTGGCAGCAGGATGACAATAGAAAAAATTTGTATAAAGATATAAGCTTCATGATTGTCTTGGTGTGAGGTATTTAAGCCTCTTACTTAAAAGTAGTAGTGGAGAATGCCCAAGACTTTGACTAGAAGTATCTAATTATCTGGAGGCAGCGGTAGATCCATTAGTTTGACTTTCACTAAAACAGTCACTTTAATTTCATAGCAAAATCAGTTTTTATTCTATTATTAAGATAGTAGCATTCTTCAAGCTTTCATAATTTCCATCCTGCATATGCCTGTTGTGTTTCACTCTCCATGAACTCATCTTCATCCAAATCGACATTCAACCGACATTAAATCACCTCAGTATGTTGCCATTCTGTATTTTATTTTTCTCATTTGATTTAGGCAGAACTTCGGGGGTAAAAGTCCAGTGCCACTTGAAGTATTATGGAACTCAATGGTAATAGTAGCATAGAGCAATATTTCAGTGTATGTACTGGAACTATGCAGTAGTATAACTTATGTAGGGAATGAAAACCCGGGTTTAATAATCCTGTGGACCTATATGCTGATTTGGTAATGTTAAAAATATTTGGTCCTTAATGAATTATTTTCAAAACTGGTAACTCTGACCACTAAAGACGTGGTCTTGGCTACTCTTCCACAAAAATATTCTGTATATAGCGAAAGTTGAAAAAACTGAAGTTGCCTTTTTCATCCCAAAGTCCCTTATCCATGGAATTGGCGGCCACCACCTTCCCTTTGATAAGGGCCATAGGTAGCCATGAATAAGAGCGCGAGTCCAAGGAATGGCTAAGATTGTCTCCCGTGACCCATACGTGTCCCTCAGGGACAATCACGTACTTGTTGAAGCCGTCATTCTGGATGCAGGTATTTGGTGGGTTGGTGACGGCCGACGAGCTGGAGGGGTCCACCAAAATGGCATCGCCTGGCATACCGCTTATGCGCTTACATATCCGGTGATCAGGGTCTGACGGTTTGGTTGCCACCACCAAATCACCCATATCTAGATTTCGACCCAAACGGTAAGTTTTTAAAGCGTGTACGAAGTCATGTCGTGCCTGGAGTGTGGGGAGCATCAGCTCGCCTTTTGTTTCCGNTCATGTCGTGCCTGGAGTGTGGGGAGCATCAGCTCGCCTTTTGTTTCCGTGAACTCGTAGAAGTACTCATTGACCAAGTGCGTGGCGCATCCTGCACGGACCGTCCAAGATAGAAGACTGCCAAGAAAACGTGCAGATTCCATAAGTTTGTTTATGACTAGAAGGTGTAGGGGTGTGGTGGTGTATGTAGAGGTGAGTGTGTACTGTGATATAGATACATATGATATCCTTGCACATAAAGTTACATACCTACATATAGTGATACATACCTGTATATAACCACACACTACTACTGTTACTACTACACTTCCTTTCACTTCGTTAGTGCTTTTACAATTTGATCGCGATACCGTTTATTTATTACCCAATTAGTAAACAAAGCCCAAGATCTTTCCAGAAACGTGCTTTCTTCTGGCCTCCTCGTGGTCCATTATACCGGCGGAGGTGGTCAAGATCACGAAACCAAACTGTCTGGCTGGCAACAAGTTGTCGGTCCATCTCTCAATGTCGCCAATTTTGACGTTAAATCTTGGCGAAATAACTCCACACTTGTTCAATCTACCGTTCAATTGAACCACAATCTTTCCGGATCTGTGGTCGTCAATGTACTCGAACTCACCAATGTAACCTGAAGTTAGTAATGTCAATAAAATAAAATAGAAAGATGGAAAAAGATAAAGATAGAAAGAGAAATAATAAAATTCAAGAAAATTCAATGAATCATTGGATATGGAATGAGATGTCGAGGGAAAGTAAACGGAAACAGAAACTGGTTCGGAGCCCGTGTAAGAATCGATCCCTCTTCGATCTCCCGAAAACTTAAAAGACAGAAAGGGACTGAACACCGATCAATCCATCCAGTTATCATTTCGGGGGGTTATAAGAAAATTTGGACGAGAAAATGTTGAGAATGAAATTTGAGGAAATGGGAGTGAATGAAAGAATTAACATACCGTGCTTTTGCATGACCTGCAAAAATCTGATGATCACCTTGGAGGAAGGTCTAATCAAGACTTGTCTCTTACCGGTCTTCTCGGCGTTGTTGATGGCGTTCAAGGCGTCGGCTAAAACAGAGGTTCTGGTCATTACTGACTCGTTAGTATAAAGCAACCACAAAACATACGCAGCATGAGTGTCCGTTTAAGGATTCATGGAGCAGCGGAAAAAGGCCGGAGAAAAAAAAAAAACCACGAGCCTAATTCCTAACGAAAATGGGAGGTATTTTGGGTCTCGCCAAGTGCCTCAAAATGTACAGACTTGTAGGGTCTGCACACCATGGAAGCCCTGCCATGACCCAAAATTCTTCCATTGTGTTTTGCTGATTGTGGAGACGTGCTGGATGGTTAGAATAGGGACATACTTAGTAGGAGATGTGTAGATGATTAGGAGAAGAAGTGGATGAAAG
The DNA here is from genome assembly GCA_002370695.1 of Metschnikowia matae var. maris. Lineage (NCBI taxonomy): Eukaryota > Fungi > Ascomycota > Pichiomycetes > Serinales > Metschnikowiaceae > Metschnikowia > Metschnikowia matae. Next base: position 62,051 of record NKZH01002337.1, read on the forward strand.
GGTGGATAGACACGCGAAGAATGCGAAAATTTTTAATGTCACAGTCACGTGATCATTATACATCACGTGACTGAATGGACAACTTTTCTCTTCTTTATTCATTTTTTCTTCACTGAAACCAGAGTTTATAATTTATTAATTTTACAGTATCAAAAACAACAGTAAAATTTTGAAGTTATGTAGTGTGTTTACCAAATAGCACCTAACTAAATTTGGCTTTTTTCCAAATATATTAAGTATTGCGAGCGCATCTTCATCTCAAGGCGATGCTCCGAACTACCTTCTGGCGCCCAATTACCCGCAGGCCCATTATAGGCCCATGGGTTAGATTCAAACATGGTAGAGTACAGGACGGGAAAGAAAATGAATCCGGAAAATCGAACTCTGGCGACTCCTCGCAGTTTGACCAAGAGTCTACGGAATTAGACCAGAAAAACGAGCATTCTGTCTTCCAAGTGCAGCCCAAAACGTCCAAAGCAGCCCCTGCCGACTACGATGCTAATCTGGGAATCAGCAAGCTTCTTAGGCAAGACAAAAAACCGTACCTCCCGAAGATCCGGCACGAACGGCTCTCGTATGAGTACCCCGGGCTTCCTAACCAGGACGATTTCACCAAACATTCAAATAAGGAGAAAAAAATCAAGCCGGTGACTCGGTGGTCACGTTACTTGCCTAAGATTTTAACGGCTGTGGTGGTGGTTTGGGGAGCGTACGTGGTCAAAGTATGGTTCTATCCTGCACAGGACGACTCGGATAGTAATGATCTTTTGGACCCCAACCACTTCCATAAATTTGTCATTACGCATAAGAAACAGATTGATGTAGACCATTATTTGGTGGAGGTACGACCCAAGTATCTGGGGTGGAAAATGAGCTATTATGCACACTACGACAACAAGTCGATCTGGAACGGCGACGTCATGTGGTCTGTGGAGATCAAGCAGCCGCAGATTATGGTGGTAAGGTCTTATACACCATTGCCATTATATTTTTTAAAGTCTGAAAGAACCAGATCCGGCGAAAAAGAGCCTTTGTTGAAAGTGATAGATAACGATAATGATGATTACGACAAGGGAGGAGTCATGACGTTTTATGTCAAGCGATACGATGATGGTGAGGTTTCCAGGTATATTACCGATAAAAATGTGGGAGACGAACTCGATATTCGGGGTCCTCATGTGGACTTCCGGTTCCCACATCATCCTCTTAAGGTGTTGCATGAACGGCCGATTTTCCGGGACTTACCCTCGAAAGTAGAGGCCGAGACACTTGTGGAGAGTATCAAGGCGGAACACCGAGTTCCGGAGTACGACACCTTGGACTTCTACGGCGCAGGTACCGGAATAGCTCCGATTTTGCAGGTGCTTCTTAGTCGGAACCCATACCGAGGTTTTATCAATGTACACTACTCTGCCAAATCCGACACAGAACTCCAGCCTTTGAAGCGGTTTATGTTTTTCTTGGAAAAGTTGGACCGTGCCCGGTTCCATGAGCATATAGACTCGCAGAACAAAAGGCTCACTATTGAAGATATTATCAAACCGGAAGAACCAAAGTATATCAGTCCAATGCGCGAGCAAATGAGGGAAGTGGACAGAAAAGTGGAAGAAACAGAAAGCGAAAAGAAGGAAAGCCTTAAGTTGAGAATGGCCATCTTGGACAATGACGAGGTGGTGGAGCAGCAGCCTCGGCGCAGAGTTAAGTGGTACCAGAATGCATTGGAACAAGCCCAAGACACGAGCAAGCAACCCAAAAGCAGCGGTGCTTTGGCGGTTGTTTGTGGCCCTGAAGGATACATTGGTCACGTTGCAGGGTCCAAAGACTTGGCCACGGGTGAACAGGGCTCTGTAGGAGGACTTTTGGGAGCCAAGAATTGGGATAGCTCCAACGTGGTCAAGCTTTAAGAACTTCAACACATTTATTAGTATATAGTCACTAGAATTAATTCTAATTTTACGCTTATGTCCACTTATAAATAAGACTGGAGCACTAGATTTCTATACCCTACCTTGTCTTATAGCTTCTACTTCCACTTCTACTATACTTTTACTATACTTTTGCTATACTTTTACTATACTTCTACTATACTTCTACTAAAACTTTTACTAAAACTTGTACGATTCCTCTAATGATAGCGAAAGAAATCAAAGAGAGAAAAATTGAATGAGTACCGTCTTCAATAAGCATTGACGAGAATTCTTCAAAAGTCAAATAATAATAAAGCTGAATTGACGATAATGAATGAATAGTAGTCACTTTAGTTAGTACCCAATTAATTCCGCTGTAAATAGGATCTCAAATCACCAATAATCGATTAATATTAATAGATCTGAATTCGTATAGTTAGCCAGCATTCAGATGACTAGTCTTCAATAATGCTTGTTGAACTTGAAGAATCAGTACATCTTTAGATGTATTGTATGTCCATGTGAGTGCATGAAAGTGGGGCAGATGAGATAAGGATTGTACTATTATATTCAAGAACCGTATATGTGTCGTCTAGCCCTGGTGTGGTTCTGGTGTGGTTCTGGTGTAGTCCTGGTCCAACTCTAATCATTGTCTTGGTGAACGCAATGTCGGCAAGAGTTTGATGAAGCGGAAGAATGGGATATAAGAAACTTAAAGATCATCCAGACAGCAGTGTTAAGATATAATGACCTCTGAGTATAGTTTAGATACAGATAGGGATAGAAGCGACTGAGAACCTGTTCCAAAATCATGTCCCAATTTTTCTAGATCGTTCAAGAAATTGAAGATCAAAATCAAACCCGTTGAATGATTGTTTCAGGTAAATGGTCTTGTGAAGCAGTATGTTGATGGTCCAACTGCATGAAATCAAGATCAAACTCCTTCTTTATTGTCGAAAGTGGCTCTAGATCAGATATATTTTATTAACAAGAAAGTTTCCTCAGTTTTCATAAGAATTTAAGGGTTCAAAATCAAGTATTTCCAGAGTAGCATAACTGATGAACTCTACTGTAGTCTGTTGAAGTCTGTTGGAATTTGCTGGAGTCAGTTATATTCATGGGACAGACAAAACCAGTTCGAATGATAGTGGGGATCCCAAAATATGAGTTAAATATTACCAAAAGATCTTTAAATACAGGATATAATTTGGTCCTGAGTGACATAACTGCTCAAGATTAAGAGCGTAAATAGCGGATAGTAAAGCCCAATAGGAATTGGTGTTGCACCCATGCGCGCTGCAGCTTCTGTTTGCCAGTATTTCTCAGCTTTTCAGCTGCTCACAATTCCGCCTTCATAGAAGAGCGCAGTCTCATCTAACGCGCTCCACATCCACTACATAACTCCAGATCCAGAGCTCATACTTGGCGACTCCATAATTAACTACTTCAGATCACACTATATTAGAGTTACTGCGTCATGGAGTCGGATCCTGTGCGGCATACTTCCCAGGATGTATTCCAAAAGGTCAAGCCCGTGTGTGTGCAGGTGTCCCAACTAGCCCAGCTTCCCACCATGGATGCCGAGCTGCTTGTATACAATCTCCGACAGCTCTATACTATTCTAGATGGACATCGGAGAGAAAATTTGGGGAAAACCGGTCAAATTTCGGGGGAAACCGACCAAACCGACCAAAACCTGTCTGAATATGCGATTTCTCCTAAACTAGCGGACTACATCTTCTACCCCATTTCGTGTGTATTGAAGCACCAAACACTTCCAGAGCTGGCCGTCATGTATATCCTTTATATACTAGCGTACTTGAACGAAACCTCGTGGATCTTCCTGGTGGATGATACATCTCTAGACCAAATGCTTCCCCTAGTGATTTTCCTAGCGAGATATAAAAATGAAGCTAATTCTGATGAAAAAAATAGAAATGACTTTGATTTTGCTGCTGTAAAAAGTCTTTTGGCAGTGTTCAAAACCGCACCTACAACATATTTCAAGGCGGGAGTTTCTCCAAAACGTTTCTCGGCTCTTGGGGACTCCACTAATACTTTACTTTCTTTTTTGGACACTTTGGGGCCTCTTCACGAGGATATTGCGCTCAAAATTCTCTCCACACTCAGCTGGCTCTACTGTTCCCGCGTCTCGGCCGATCATACATCGTTGGTGTTCCCCGGAATTGTTTCCAAAGTGATCAACTTCCATTCCACCACAAAAAACTTGCATACAGACACTTTAGTGCAGATTGTGGGGCTTTTGGGTGCCCTTGCAGTGAAAGTTTTCGACCAGAAGGACTTGGATGTACAGGTTTCGGACAAAAAATTGTCTTTGGAGACAGTAAAAGAGCAAGAGGTGCTGAAACCTGCTGAAAATGGTCAATTGGTGCAGTTGAACGTCTCCAAAACTCACCATAACCGCACAAGTCTGTGGCTCAGAGCTACTGCGCAACAATTCCGGCTTCTGGTGCTCATATTTATGAAGAACTTGATTTTGAAACCCAATGGAATGAATAAACTCCGTACCAACCCAAAACTCGGAAATGCCATTGTGAAATTCGCTCTGGACATATACACCCATTGTTTCAGGCCACTTTTCAACGACTTGGTGATGGCCAACCTCGACATTCTTGCTGCTCTTAGCTATGTCCAAAACAGGGATTCGAGCCAAGAAGAGGTTTTTTTGGAAGAAGTCTGTTCCATATATTTGATGGCACCTCGTTCGGATCTACGGTTGCTCCATGAACATTTACTTTTCAAAACAGAAAACTTGGCTTCCGTGGAGGTCCCCAAGGCTCTTCTGACGTTAAACGAGGAGAAAATTTCTTTATGCCTTGCTTCCGTACGGCTTCATTTACGGGTTCTACTGTCTATTCTGGATGCATTGATGATCCCAAATTCTGTTGACAATGTGGTGAAACTGATGATTGAAAATGTGAGTTTTTTTCTAGGCCAAAACCTTGGGGCCAGAAAGGAAAAACGGCCTGCAAACATTTCGGGTTTTTTGGGTGCAAATGCGCCTGAAGAGAACTCATTGGATGGAATAGAGCTTCCTCCACATATTGATGCCCGGAAACTCGGCACAATTGCCCCAAAAGACCAGAAGTTGGTACCTGTTTCAGGAAGCACAGCCTTGAGCCAAATAGACGTGGATTTGGAAAGCCGGGGCGGAAAACCCCGTCTTTTTGGAGCATTTCTAAGCCTGGAATCCGAGGACTGCATTCAGGCCTCTCTTGAATTCATGGGCCAGTACGTTTCGGATCTTGAGCAAACTTCTTTAATGCTTCTTGAAAATGCTAAAGATATCCCGCATGTGGTTGCTCTATGGGTAACCAATCAAATAGTCGGGACATCTCGTCCAACAAAGGCATTTGATCTTGATGAGTTTTTGGAAACATCCTTATATGCAGAAGATAACGGTTTTGGAGCAGAACAACCAGATGAGCTCAGTTACATTCTCTTACTGCATGCTCAGGAGATTTTATCCCAGACCCAGACCCAAACTTCATCCCAGGTTTCATCAGTTTCGTCAGCTTCATCAGTTTCATCCCTGTATGAGGTTTTGGAGACTTCATACGTCATAGCACTTGAAACGCTCAGTCTTGTGGCACGTCGTCTCAGCAAAGACGATTTCCAGGCAGATGTGTTGATGGACCACCTCTTTCCTCTTTTGGAAGCCCTCACATTTTCACCCAGCAGCATTGTCCATCAGCAGGCAAGAAAATCGCTCCACCAAATAGTTGATACTCACTATGGATCATCTTTACGGCAATTAGTGCAGGAAAACTCGGATTATTTGGTGGATTCTATGAGTTCACAGCTTTCGGTTTCCAGTGGCTTGACTCCGTCGCTCCCGGGCATTTTATTGGTGGTGTTGAAGATCCTGGGCCCTGACTTGCTCATGCTGAACCAGTTGCACGATATACTCAGCAAGATGTTCATAGTCATCGATTCCTATCATGGCTACTCGGTGTTGGTGGAGAATTTCTTCTATGTGTTTGAAGAGATTGTGGAGAAGACGGCTGGTTTGTATGCCAGAGAGATCTCCGATACACATAAAATCGGCCGTTCTAGGCCTTATAAACCGTGGGGCCTTTGTTCAAGGTCGGAAATGCTCGAAATGATTGATGACTCGAATAGGAAAGTCGATCCGTTTGACTATGAGCCGGAAAAAGAGTACTTTAAGAACCCAGGCATTCCTTTTGGCGAAATACAGGACTCCGACGATGAAGATGAAGGAGAAGAGGGGGAAACAGGGGACGAAAATGTTAAAGAAGGAGAAGAATGGCTTTGTTCGGTGCCTCAGAACGTTTACCTGCTAATTCAGCAGATCTTCACCTATGGGCTCCAGCTTCTCTCGCATCCATCGGTCAAGCTCCGCGTACAGGTCTTGAAGACCCTAAAAAAGGCCTATGGCTTAATGTGCACCAATTACGCTGTGTTGATGCCCTTGCTTGCTCAGTATTGGCCACTTGTATTGGTACTAGCAACAGGTACCAAAAGCACGTCTGAATACGACGAGTCGATGGATATGGCACTCATGGAACCAGCTTTGGAGCTTATGATTGTGGTTTTTGAAGAAGATGCTCGTCATGAGAACTTCTTGGCCTCCAGATTCTCAGATATGTGGGTATTCATGGAAAGAACATGGGAGGGTAAGTCACAATTGAAAACACCCATTTTGAAAAAGTTGGTGTGTCGTTTGTTGGTACAGGGAATCACCAACTATGGCCGACAAATCGCTGACTTGACGTGCCATAACATTATGAGGTTCTGCTTTTCTCTTGGCGTTTTCCATGACTTTCCTGCTGATAAGACGGTGCAGAATCATCTTTATGTGCTCAAACAAGCAAGACATGGGGGAAGGAAATATATCTCGACTGTCTAAACAGTCACCAGAAAGTCATTCAACAGACATTCAACAGTCACCCATCAGTTTTTCAAAAGTCTTTCAACAGTCATTATCTGGAACAAGACGATTATCTTTTAATCACTTTAATGCATTGCCTAAATCAATTTATTCATCTAGAACCCATTGTCACGGCTATTCTTCACTTATCCACATCACATTTCTTGAAACGTCAATTATGTCCAATCAATTATAACTCGGGCCACTAAACCACTCCTTAGTGATCTATACTTTGTCACCAATATTACCTCTTCCTTAAGTTATCATCACATACAATGAGTAATTATTTTTATACTCACCATTGCTTTTTTCGATCACTCCATAGTGATAAAGAACTATCCCTCGTATATTAAATGTCCAGATCAATTCCATTCCTTAGGATTTCTGGAAGTCGCCACTTCCCTTTTGTTTCTGCGCATCACTTATTAAATGATTAACTCCTTCATTATCATTCATCAACTTGATCATCAAATTCTCCTTCCTTCAAGTCCATGATCACTCAATAGTAAGCTGGACTAACACCATTCAGCACTTCAGACTCATGACTCATCACATATGTACCCAGATCAATATACCGAATCAATGTACCAGATCAATATACCAGATCAATATACCAGATCAATATACCAGATCAATGCATCTAGACCATCAGAAGCAGTATTCACTGGAGTCATACGGTCTCTGTCATCACATGTGACCCACCATAATCACCCCAATCACCATATACCAACCAATTACCTATTCGGTTGACTATATCAGCATTCACTATTCATTCACCTAGTTATTGATCTAGGTCGATTAGTCGATTTGCATGGCATCGTTGTCCATAAGATTCAGAATTCCTGCCTTGTTGATCTTCTTGGTGCTGGCAAAAGGTAAGGTAGTCTGGCCCTTTGGAAGAGCCAGGCCCCTGACCTCGGCCAATTGTTGTTCTGGAACTCCAGCACCCTCCATATCCAGAGCCCCAACACCGACTTCTGGTGGATCATACTTCTTTTTGTCTTCCTCTGTAAGATTAATCTTCTTCTCCTTCAAGGCCTCTCTCACAATTTGAGTTTTGGGGATAGTATCGTTGAGAAAATATAAAGCCTCCTGAGAGCTGACAGCGGAACTAAGGTCCTTGTATTGGATTTTCTTTCTCTTATCAATTTTGGCGTTCATGGAAGCTTGTTCCACCAAGTACTGCACAAAGAGCTCTGTGGCAGCACCAGTGGCGTAAACGGCCGTTGCTGAAGAACCAAAATATTCGGGGTCCATTTTAAGAATACGCTTGATTTTGGAGAGGGGAAGCGACATGGAGGTTTCGTCTTCCTCATCGGACTCAATCATATCCACATTCACAGTCGTTGGATTCAGTGGATTCACGGATGCACCTTCCGGATTGAGAAGAGCTTCACTTGAAGGTACATTTTGTTCCTTTGAATGCCCTTTCTGGGCCTTTATCGTCTCTGCGCCCTCTGGTGCTGCTGTTTGGTTTGCTTCGGACATACTATGGAATAATAGTAGACGTGAGTTGAAGAGAGCGACGCGTACTGTGCACCCGTACCTCCTTACACCACACTAACAAACCTCCCAAATAAAAATAAAACAAAAATTTGATAAAGAATTTGAATTATGCTTTGAGTATAAATTAGAATTATAGAGGGTATTTGGTAGTTTATAGTATTCAGGAGCAGTGGATGGTGAATAATTTAGTGGTGGATTTCTATGTGTTTGTTAATGTGTCGCATTAGTGACGCAGTCAATACAAGCCACAGCATAGTTTACCGTTTGCAGTTTTTTAGTATTGATAATGGTAATACTGGGACGTGCTAAAAAAAATGAGCGTTTTCTACTCTCTTAGTAAAATTATGTATAGTACTGAAATCAGGTGTATAAACAGTAGAGTAGAGTAGAGTACATGAAGTGAGAGCCCTATAGTAGATAGTAAAAGACAATGCGTAGAAAAAGCATTTTCTGAGAGACCAAGAGGAGAGACTTGAATTGTATGGATTACAGAGAATATATTGAGACAGTATACACCCGAAAGGTTAGCTATGCAATAAGAATAGAGGAAAGTCTATAGTCAAGAGCATACTAGAGTACGTAGTAAAGTAAATACTTGGCCATGTTGGATTAAGTAATGGAGTGTTGAGTAGTGTCAATAGTAGAGTTCATTATAGACTCATAGTTGTCGAGTTCCTACTAGAATGTAGTAGTAGAGTAGAGTAGAGTAGAGTAGAGTAGAGTAAATACTAGAATACATAGTAGAGTGTAATGGAGTAAAATAAATATTTCTCTTCTCATAATAGTCAAACCACCATAAAGTATCTACTATCACTGCTAAGCTCCAGGTTTTATTTGAAGTCAACTTTGAAATCATATACTTCATTGCAACTAGTTTAAGTACGTACTATAGACTTATGTAGTTGAGGTAATAGACCAGAATAAAGTATCGTAGAGTATCGTAGAGTATCGTAGAGTATCGTAGAGTATCGTAGAGTATCGTAGAGTATCGTAGAGGATCGTAGAGGATCG
>NKZH01002339.1:0-159528 GCA_002370695.1 Metschnikowia matae var. maris
TATTACTACTACTACTATTACTACTACTACTATTACTACTACTACTATTACTACTACTACTATTACTACTACTACTATTACTACTACGCCTGACGCAAATTCTAAATCTACTACAGGTTTTCTGATTATGCTTGCTGGCGCTCCCGTCTGTTATGGATCCAAACTTCAAACAATCTCTACAAGCTCGACTACAGCTGCTGAGATGATAGCACTCCAAGTTACCGTTGGTCAACTAGAGTGGACATCAAACCTACTTCAAGAACTAGGTCACAAGCACAAGTGCACAGTGCTCTGTGATAATGAAGGTGCTATTAAGACAGTGAACAATGATTCTCTTCTTGAAGGAACCAAACCGATTCGCAAAAAGGTGGACTATGTCAAAGACAGGGTTCTCACCCAGAAATTCAAACTAGACCGTATTGTTACCAAAGACAATATAGCCGACATGTTTTACTACTACTATCACAACTACTACTATTACAACAACTACTACTACTATTACAACAACTACTACTACTATTACTACTATTACAACTACTACTATTACAACTACTATTAATACTACTACTACCACTGACCACTGACTGTTACCTCTACTGACCACTGACTACTGACTACTATTATTACTGACTATTACCTCTACTGTTAGATCCACCATAGGCAGGGCCCTGCCTATGAAGGTATTATGAAGCCTCTCAGTCCGAATATGGTTACAATGGTGATACGGCCTTTGGCCATCTATGCACGAAGTGTTCCGATGGCCTCTTTCGAACATTCCAGAATAATGCTTCCTATTGTTCTGGTGGAGAGTTTTTCGGTCATACGTTTCTCTCAAAGCTATATAAGCCACTCCGGTTCCTCTGTTGAGAAACCATCAACGAATATAAGAAGTTAGGCATAAATGTATCAAAAGAACATAACATCTACTGACTAGTACTATATACTATTACCACTGACTACCACTACTAAAACATTGCTTCCTACTTTAATACTATTTCCCCTATAAATGAACTACTACTACTTTCTACATTATCAACTTCTATTAGTGGTTGCCAATAACAATGCTTCACAGCTCACAGTTTAACAGTAAGTCAACTTCACTCACAAAATAGTTCTGACACTTTGACAATTCTGGAAGCATGCTAACAGTGATTGGACTCAAGCTGTGCTAGATCATGTCGTACTAATAAAGCCACTACTACTACTACTACTACTACTACTACTACTACTACTACTACTACTACTACTACTATTATTACTACTACTATTACTACTACTATTACTACTACTATTACTATATACTACTACTACTATTACTACTACTACTACTACTACTACTACTATACTACTACTACTACTACTATACTACTACTACTACTATACTACTACTACTACTAATACTAGAGCCATAACATATTCCTGCTTATTCTATATGAACTACTGAACTACTGAACTACTGAACTACTGAACTACTGAACTACTGAACTACTGAATCAGAGAAACTCGTAGCATGGATTACTCCTACTACTTCTACATATAGTATAGAGGTGCTACTCACTACTATCTAATGATAATGCTTTTGCAATTGTAGTGTGGTATCTACTAGATAAAGTCTTCTTTTTACATAATGAATGGTACTAAGAGCTTCAATCTTATACTGTAGTAGTACTCAATCTTATACTCTAGTAGTACTCAATCTTATACTCTAGTAGTACTCAATCTTATACTCTAGTAGTACTCAATATTAGCAGTATGTTCCATTACCGTAGTGTAAAAGGTAATGGTCTATTGAGCTGTTGTTAGATATAGATCTAGGTCTAGATGTCATGGCCAGTATGGTGAAGGTTTCCTAAACATCATCATTTGAAATGGCCCAGATCCAATCCATCTTTCAAGACACGTCTCTTGAACAACAGAAATGTTCTTCCAAAAGTCTTAACTCCTTGGCCCTCTGATCTTCAATATCTCTTCAGAACCACAAATATAATAGACAAGTGGTTAAGGTATTACCAGTAGAAATCTGGACGGTTTGAATGTCGCATGAAAGATCTGAGACAATCTTCTGGTAATAGTGATAGTATACCGATTGTATACTGATTGTATACTGATTGTATACTGATTGTATACTGATTGTATACTGATTGTATACTGATTGTATACTGATTGTATACTGATTGTATACTGATTGTATACTGATTGTATACTGATTGTATACTGATTGTATACTGATTGTATACTGATTGTATACTGATTGTATACTGATTGTATNGGTAGGAGATGAAGTGGTAGTATAGGGAAGACAGGATATAGATGTAGCAGCAGATAACTCCACTACTCTGATAGTTTTGTTCTGCTTGAAGGAGTATATCCATTCTCATGCCTTCGTCCTTCATCCACATATCATTCTTCATTCACCCATCATTCTTCATTCACCCATCATTCTTCATTCGCCCATCCATCCATCATTCATCCTTTCTTCATTCTTCATCCTTTCTTCATTGTTCTTTCATCATTCATCATTCTTCATCCATCAATCATTTATCATTCCTTCTTTCTTTCTTATTTCTTCCTTCTTCCTTCTTTCTTCTTCATCCTTCATCATTCCTTCTTTCTTCTTCATCCACGTGTCATTCATTATTATTATTCTTCTTTCTCGTCTACCAAGTCTGGTAAGGGTCCTCGTCGCTTTTACTGACCATAATTTCTGCATCTGGAAGCTCGGCCTCAAGCTGCTTCTTCAACACCGCAAGAAATGCCCGCTCGGTGTTGGAATGGTTACATGCCACCACAGATGACCCCGACTCCGTAAAAAAGAGCGCCTCATGATGCGACAACTCCCCCGTATAGTACACATCTGCCTGGACATTCTTGAATACTGACCCTCCGGACCCTGCACAAATAGCAATGGTTTCAACGGGTTTGGATGGAGATTCGCCTTTGGCCACTCCAACTTGTACGTACTTCAATCCCAATGATTCCTTGATGTTCAGTACAATCTCTTCAAGACTGGCTGGTTTTTGGAGTGTCACCAACCGCCCCATACCGCATCCGTCCTCTTTTGCGTCGGGCTGAATGACTGCCCGCGACTTTTCGCCCAATTGGCCCACCACGCCATCCGCCAAAAAATCATTGACGCCACCTTTCGCACTATCCACTGCCGTGTGCGGTGAATAAACGCTGATGTTGTTTTTGATGAGCTTGAGGAGCGATTTTTGCTGAGGGTCATTTTTGGTGATGGACTTTAAACCCCTAAAAATAAATGGGTGGTAGGCAACTACATAATTGGTTTTGCTTTGAATAGCCTCTTTGGCTACCGCCTGTGTTAGGTCCACCGTCAAGAGGATCTTGAGCTTGTCACTGCCTTCTTCCGAAGATGAGTCCACCAAGAGCCCGGTGTTGTCCCAGGTACGGTCGGCCAAATGCAAGGGATAAAGTTTTTGAACTTTGGTTAGTGGCTGTAAAGGAAGAATGTGGTGTGAGTTACATACTGGCACTGGTGGCGCGGGCCACTGCTCGGTTGGAAGTCATTGCTGTAGTAGTTGGCTGTAATAGTTGGTTGTAGTAGTTGGTTGTAAATCAGTGGGGTAGAGGTGTGGTGCGCGCAATTGGCAACTGGCAATTGGTAAAATTGCAAAAAAAAAATGCGCAAGCCCGGAATCGAACCGGGGGCCCAACTATGGCAAAGTTGGATTTTACCACTAAACCACTTGCGCAAACTGCCTCTTGCCAGAATTGAACTAGCGACCTTTGCATTACAAGTGCAACGCTCTACCACTAAGCTAAAAAGGCATTTGTTAGCAAAAAAAGTTGTGATTTGAACTAGGGAGAAAAAGAGAACAGTTATTGAGATATCCTTGGAATGGCTTTACTTAAAGGGATTTCACCTCAAATTAAAAAGACTTAAATGAAATGATTCCTTGAGTGAGCTTTTTTGAACCGAATGACTAGTTGATGTTAGAATTACGAGGGTCAATTAAAAGTGCACCCGTACACCAGGTGTATTTCAACAATTTTTGTCCCTCTTCAAAAAACCCCCACAGTTTCCAAGAGAAAAGTTCAAAAAAAAAAAAAGAGGAGGATATACTTTGAGTTCCGGTAGTGATATGGATGAAACTAGAGTTGTGGTATGGTGTTCCTGTACATAAGGTACACTGTGGTAAAGTCCAGTTCCGATCCCCAATCCGGCCCTTATTCCGGCCCTTATTCCGGCCCCATTCCGACCCCATTCCGACTCCATTCTGAGGTGGTACAGAGTGCATACTAATTCACCTCCGGAAACACCCAAAGCCTGTGTAAACACCAAAACAGACCTTTTTCTCTATATCAGCTTCAGAAGCTTCAAGAACTCCAAATTTATATTTGTGATGTACGGATGTTGTCGGAGTGGATCTAAGTCGTGTACATAGTAAAACCCCACACGCACTACGGCCAAGTGCTGCCTTTTCTAGCCTTATCTTCAGGCACTAATACCACCAGGTCAAAGCACCATCTCCATCTACCCACGTACCCACGTACCCACGTTCCCACGTTCCTCCAACGTACTCCCACGTTCCTCACACCTACCACAGGCTGGAGAATACATTCACTCATTCCACGCCTATCAACCACACCAGAGTAACTCCCCGCATCTGAAATACACCAGATCAGCCAAAAAGGGGATCCACCATCACACCATCAAATTACAACCACCAAATTACAACCACCAAATTACAACCATCAAATTACAACCACCACACATTCCTCCATCCTCAATTAAAAAGATCATAATAACGACCTACTAAAACCAGAGGACCTAATAATAATAATAATAATAATTTTAGTGACGCCAAATTAATTCTTAAATCATATCTTTAAGTTACATTCATCAGGTCCAAATAATTTTATTTTTGTTCTTGTTTTTTGTTTTTGTTTTTTTGGTCAAAATTGGTGATAATATTGGTATTACAATTGGAATCACAATTGTTGGCATTCAGTGAGAATCAGTGAGAATCAGTGAGAATCAGTGAGCATTAGGGATACTGTGAGACTGTGAATCAGTGAGACTGTGAATCAGAATCGCATCATTTAAAGTTCCTAGTCGCGGTCGCCAGATCAAACATCTTTGATCACTTTTCAGTCAGACTTGAGTCTGAGATTGTACCAGAGATTAAGTCAGAGATTGAACCAGAGATTAAGTCAAAGATTAAGTCAGAGATTGTTTCAGATTGCATAGTTCAAAATAATATTAGTGGTATGCTGGAACAACTCTATGAGGGTCTGAGTAGCCAAGGGCCAGAAAGGTTGGGAGGACCAGAAAGGTTGGGAGGACCAGAAAGGACGGAAGGGCCAGAGATACTGGAGTTACATGATATGCCAGACTTTAACCACTTGGCCACCTTCTCTCATAGGGAAAAATATACTTCGGTATTCATGGGCCAAACTATACAGATGAACTCATCGGATTGGAGGGATACGACGCTTCTAAAGTTCCAGATCTTGGCTGGGTTCCTCAATTTCACTGTTTTTGGCTTGGCTGAACAGACCATTGGAACGGCCATTCCTCATTTGGAGGAGGACTATCAGATCGGCGATTTCCACGTGGGCATCATTTTTCTTGCCTCCACTTTGGGGTACTTTGTCATGGCCTTGGTATCTGAGATCTTACACCGGTCCTTGGGGGTCCGCGGCCTAGGCATAATGGGTGCTCTTAGTATGTCTGCCGCATACTTTGTGATTAATCAAAGACCAAGGTTTGCGGTGTTTGTTATGTGCTACTTCTTCCTGGGCATAGGCTTCGGAACGCTTGATGCCACGTTCAATGGCTGGATGGCCAACTTGGTGGACTCCAACCAGATCTTGGGCATGCTCCACGGCTGCTACGGCATTGGCTGCATGATCCTGCCTCCAGTTTTAACTAAACTCATGCAAAGAAAGGTCAACCCATGGCTCTGGAACGATTACTACCTTGTTTTAAGTGCCTTGGCTGCTTTCAATGTGGTGTTTTTCGGCTACATCTTTCGCTATGAGACTCCGGCCAAGTTCCGCTTCATGCTTGGGCTCTTGGAGGCCCGCAAAAGGCTTCTGGATAAGAAAAGTGCTGATTTGGAGCTAGATGAGCTGGTGGATAACCTGTCTCGAGAGATTGCAGAGGACCAGCTGGACAATTTGGATATCGAAACGGAATCTGCTTCTCTTGGCCAGTCTCTCCGCTCCAAATCCATCTGGATATTCTCCATCTCCATGTTCATATATGTGGGAGCAGAGGTTGCGTTTGGAACGTGGCTCATAACATTCTTGACGCGTATCAAGCATATGGAGTTCCAGGCAGCTTCTTATATGGCCACCTCTTTCTGGACCGGCTTGACAGTAGGCCGGATTTTCTTGGGACTCATCACTGCTCGATACTTTAGTCACGAGTTGACTGCCAATTTCTGCTATGTGATGTTATCGACCGTTCTCCATATTTTGTTCTGCTTCCTTATCTTTACGCCTCTCGTTGCCTTGCAGTTCGTCAATGTGTTTGTTAGTGGTCTTTTCGTGGGGCCCATTTTCCCGCATATCATTTCCACGGCCGTCAAGGTGTTGCCCGTGAAGTTCCATGCCACCGGAGTCGGGTTCATCTGTGCTTTCGGAGGAGGAGGTGCTGCCGCTATACCATTTTTGGTGGGGCTCGTGGCCCAGGCCAGCGACACAGGCTTGAGGCTCTACCCTTTTGTGGTTACCGTTCTTTATGGAGTCTTGCTAGTACTTTGGGCCCAGGTGGCAAGAAAGTACCGGTACGTATGGAACAAGCCAGTACGCTAACCAAATATTGGTATCCCCGAATAGAGTGGATTCAAATGTCCACATTCCAAATTCATCACCATTGAAGCATAAAATCACATCCTCTGCTTCCATTAGTCCCATACAATGAAGGAGACTATTTGGATTACCAGACACTAGTTCTTGGAATTACTAGTTCTTGAAATTACTAGAGACTGGAACTACTACAAAAATCAATACCTGGTCTACGTGAACTAGTTATCTCGTCAGTGTGGAAGAAACTCACGTGAACACATATCTATAATCATAAAGCCATCCAGTGATACTTCTAATTCAAGAAGGAGATAGAGGAGACGGGTTGTTTTTGATTAAGGACCAATATCCACAAGTATGCATTGGTCCAGAACTAGTTCAGTCATAAAAAAGGCAGCAAAGGATTGAAAAGAGGATGGAGATATAGATGAATTGGATAGAACTGAATACAATAATGGATTGCAATATTGAACTCCTACAAAAAAAAAATTCCAAGGTCTTCGGTACCGAGTATTCAACATAAGCTTTTTATGGTAGTCTAGTCATTGGCAGTACACTCACCAAACTAATCCAGTATCCAGTCTCCAGTATCAGTACATGATAATACTAACTACAAACTACAAACTACAAACTACTACAGTAATACTATTAAATCCACAATAGGTATAACACTACCTATAGATACGATATGGAGTCTACGATGCCGACTTCAGTAATGTCTACTACAAATGCCGTGACAGGATATTTAGTAAATCGAACATTCTTGAACTATACTTCCTATTGTTCTAGTGGAAAGTTACTCGGTTCCACTCTTTGAGGAACCATCAACAAAAATCAAGTTTATGACAAAACACGTTATTAAAAAAAATATCACTCCCAATGCTCCAGTGTACTTCTCCAAACATAGTATAAGAACTACTACAAGAACTCTTATTAGAACACTATTAAAACACTATTAGAGCACTATTAGAACTACTATTAGAACTACTATTAGAACTACTATTAGAACTACTATTAGAACTAAATTAGAACTACCATTAGAACTACCATTAGATCTATTACTAGAACTATTACTAGAACTATTACTAGAACTCCTTCTAGAACTACTATTAGAACTACTACTAGAACTACTACTAAAATTAGTACTAGAACTAATATTAGAGTCGATGTAGTACTTTTTTTTTTTGTTTTGGTCCACTATATCTTGTTTGCCCTAGTAGATAAATTAACCTAATGAATACTTTGCTATGAATTAATTGTGATTTTTGGGAGATGAGAATGTGGATGGGAAGGTAAAGTTGTATATGATTATGGGTACGGTGCGATACACATTTTTACATTTTTCGAGGTATTCATGGTATTTTGAGAACTGCTACAGTACTACCAATTTTTTGATTTCAACCAATTTTGATTTCAACCAATTTTTTGATTTCAACCAATTTTCAATATCTCCATTAAAAAGTTTTAATTTATTCTCTATCAATATAAGTCGATGATATTTAACTCTAATTATTCCAACTCTAATCACCACCATCACCAGTCAGACTACCAACAGTCAGACTACCAACAGTCAATCAGTCCAACGGTTCACCTACCAAACCAATGTTTCTTTTTCCGTCAGTCCGTCAGCATATCTATACATCCATCCATCCATCCATCCATCCATCAGTCATCCATCAGTCATCCATCTATGTGTTCATAAGTGCATCACTTACCTATGAACCTATTGTCATATTCAATGGTCTAACTCACATGTGAAATCTTCTCACCTAAGTCCATAGTCATCATCATCGTCATCGTCATCGTCATCTTCCAGCACTTTCCGTCATTCGCTAGTACTGTAAATTAACTTCCATTAACAATCAAGTACCTTCCAGTCCTTTGCAGTGTTTTGCCATGTCAATTGTCTATCCAGATGTTTCAGTAACTCCTAGTAACTTCTAGTAACATCTAGTAACTTCTAGTGTCATCCAGTACTTTCCAGTACTTCCACTCTCCAGTACTTTCATCTTTAGTACTTCCATCTTTAGTACTTCCATCTTTAGTACTATCTAGTATTTCCAAATCTCCAGCTTTTCTTTTTATTTCTTCGCTAGAGAGATCCACCTTGAGCCACCCATTCCTCCGGAGTAAAACCCTTCTGTGTAAACGCATGAATTGCGGCGATTTCATCCTTGAGAGCAGTGTTGACGAGTCGGTGCCGCATCAACTTGTTCTTGCCCTGGAACTTGGTGCTTACAATGACCACGGCAAACGCCTGGCCACATCCACCGGACATATCTTCCACCTGAACGAGCTGGGCGTCTAGACGTTCTTTTATGAGGCTTTTGAGCGAGTCGGTGGTCAAGGGCATGGTGTTGATGCTGATGCTGATGCTATAGATAAAGACGTTGACTTCGCGTATGAGGCCGTGGACTGCACCCAATACTGTCACACGGTCTCCCAGTCTCCACTATACACTTCTCATTACACACTGACTAATCGTGCCAAGGATGAATGTACTCTATTAGACTATACATCACTAGACTATACATCACTAGACTATACATCACTAGACTATACATAACTAGACTATACATAACTAGACTATACATCACTAGACTATACATCACTAGACTATATTACTAGACTATACATTACTAGACTGTACTATACGGTGGAGATTACTGCTATAGGATCTCATAGATATCATTGTTACACTGATTATACATACACTGTACTGTACACTATACACACTGTCCCACATGCCAAGATGGACTTCGGGACCTTCAGGGATGAGGTAAGCAGGGATGAGGTAAGCACTTCAACTAGTTCAACTCTCAAGAAAAGTAACCTTCAGGTAGTCAAGTCTTAATTTCTAGATTCGAACACCAACCTGAACTATTCGGTAGAATCAAGTAGTCAATTACTTTCAAGTAGTAAACCAGTACCAATAACTCTTCCAAAATCAGAGAATGGATAAACCACTTTTTTTTTTGGAATCAGGTCTAGGCACTTTACTTTAAAGTGACGACCAAGTTAAAGCACTTGCCTAGATTAAGTACCAGGCCATAACCCATTAGTAATTAAACACTTCCAGATTTTGGTTGTTTTAACACTGGTCAAGCTGGTCCCATTCACTTTTTAGAAGTTTCATTTTTTAGAAGTTTCACTTTTCTTCTCTTTGTCCTTCTTCTCGGGGGTTTCCAAAGCCTCGCTGAAAAACTTGGGGTTGCTCTTCAAGGTCTGGTTAATTTTGGCCGTAATGTCTTTGGGCACAATGGCATCCAACTTCCCGTCCTTGGGAGCACTTGGAAATTGGCACTTCTCGTAAAATTCCCATAGATCATGTGGAATCACCGCAAGATCTTCGTGCATCTCGATCAATTGGTTGACCACCTCGATAGCGAGGAAATGTGCATCACTGCTCTGGTTTTCGCCTGTTTCATTGGTCGACGCCTTGGAGAGGAGAATGTTGGGTGCAATCACCGTGGCCAAGTTATGCGTATCCATCTTAGACCCGGTTTCCTCATCGATCTCGGCAAATGACGCCACCCAGCTGAAGAAGTAGAGCAACACTTCCAACAAGTTGCGGTGGCTTCGAGGAAGCATGCAGCACACCAACTGAAGCACCCGTTTTTGTTTCTCGAGATTGCCTGCTTTTCTTGAGAGGATCCACAAGTCGTAGAGCTTGAATGTCAACAATGGATTGGGAAGCTCGCGGAGCCATTTCTTCATCAATGCTGCCAACTGCACCGCAGAGTAGTTGTTAAAGACGGGTGATTTCAAGGGTGCATTGTTGATCTGAGTCGTTAACTCCCTTAAGTTCTTGATATTTCCATTCAACCGGAAAATACCTTCCACCGACATATCCTTTTGACGGAGTGCTTGGATCACGTCATCCACAACTATGGGGATTCGGAGTTGTGATGGTCCAACACCCAAACTGGAATCAACTCCGTACTTTTTCGTGACTTCTTTCAAATCACTTCCAAATACAGCAAGTGTCTTTCCTTTATCGTTGTTTCCACCAAACCGAAACTTGTCCCAAAAGGTACCTTGTTTCTTGGGATGCACGAGGTTCCAGAGCTCTTCTCGCGTGTACTCGTTGCATATCTCTAGGAAGTCTTCCACGGCCACAAATCGTAAAATCTTGTGTTCATGTGCAGTCAACTCACTGAAATACTTATGCTTTAGCTCCGTAGGTGGCTCTTGATTAGGTGCCACGGGATTGGCCTGCTCCGAAGGTAACGCATTACCTGATTTCCTCAGCACCGTCCGGATTTGCTGGCTCTTCTTCTGGTACAATGAATTGTGATGCTTGAACGCGTTGGGACGCTGCTCACGTGCTTGCTCCGCAGCCACAATCCGGGGTATATCGTCCAATGTCAACGACTTCTCATTCTTCAAGAGATCAGATGTTCGGTTGAGACTATTGTTCGTGTTGCGCTGTTGTGGCTCGTCCCGAATCTTTAGTTGATTCACTTGGAAGTTGAATTCATCAGTATCTCCACCACTTGCCAGTGGTATAAAGGATATGTTACTAGAAGTGCTTTCCTTTCTTGTGGCTGGAAGGCGGGTTTCCGACTCGATGGTATTGTCGGCCTTGGCGGTGGCTGCTTCGGGCGCTTCGATAATCACTGATTTGCGGGCATTCTTCTTAACGGAGCTGTAGAGTTTCTGGCTCTCTCTCTTCTTCCGGAGAAGCGTAACTTCGTCAAGGGTCTTGGAATATGTGGTTTCGGTTTCCAGAGGCTCCTCCATAATGTGAGACATCTCGCTTCGGGAATGTTCATTTGTCACGAGCGAGTCCCTCTTAATGGCAGATTTGGACCGGAAAATAGCGATCTTCAAAAGGTACGCAAGCTGACTCAAATCTGAAACTCGAACAAAGCCTGAGGTATAGCCCACCCCAGGCTTGGCGTGTGTCACTGAACACTCTGCGCACAATATTGAGTTATCTGCACCATACAAGTAGGACTCAATTTTGAACTCAGCTGATGGTTTTCTCTGGCAGTTGGAGCACTCAAAACATTTAATATGCCATCTGGTGTTGTCAAAAAGAACACATGCTTTTTCAATGCTTTTCAGACATGCTTTACAGGAATCCGTAGCATTTCGCCTGACGGAAAGCCGAGCATTGATGATTCTCTCCTGCTCTTCACTGGAGACTTTTTCCGACGACTCGATTTCCTCGTAGCATTTGATTATTCCTAAAAACCCATCCAAAGCTTTGGTGTCACACCTTAGTTTGTTCAACTTTAAAGCATTGCTGACACCAATTCGAATCAAGAGCTTCAAGTAGTGGGCACACCCAGTGATCACCGAGAGAAGTTCCGCAGAAAGACTTCCCGAGCCGGATATCTGGTTGGATTTTCTCAAAATCGCCAAGTAGCTCATGAGCTTTCCTGAGATGTTTCTAGGCTCTTTCCTCAACGTCTGGAACTTATCAAAAGCATCCATCGAATAGATCTCCTCGATCAAAGCGATCTTGGAGTCGCTCAACGACGGCTTATCTGGCTTGAACTCAAGACACATGTTCATGACCAAATCCAAGCCTTTGAACAAGATTTCCAAAAAGAGAATCAATTTAGCTGTCACGTGTAGCCCTGACAGGCGCTTCCCTGTACATGCTGAAAGAAGCATCTCGGAGATGCACGAGGCAGAGGTCTCTTCGAATCCAGATAACGTGATCCAGCATTTCAACACAATGGCCTCGATCTTCAGCTCCACTATTAGGAGATCCTTTGGTGCTATGTCTGACGTCATGGCTGCTACCGACAACGTATCAGGTAGCCCCACACAGTCTGGTGTTAGACTCACGTTCCAGAACTTGAACACCATGTAACATTCCGGATGCCATTGCTGGTTCTTTCCACTTTTGAAAAGCTCCACAAACTGCTTGATTATGGACGACTGACATCCTTCACACTTGGTGGCAAAGAGTTTGGAATAGTGGAAATGGCAGTAGATGTTGTTCTCGTGCTCATAGTAACTTTCTTCCGATTCAAAGACCTTTCCACACGCATAACACTTGAAGTGCTCCAAGTGGTACTTGTTTCCCAATGCAGTAATATAGGGCCCTCGCAAGGCATTATCACAAGTAAAACAAATAAGGTCCAACTTCTTGAAGTAGTCGTATTCACAAAGGGGAACTTGCAGTACGGTGCCGTCTTCAGCAGTGATATCAAACGGGAAGAACTTGGACGAACATTTGACTCCACACTCGTGACACTTGAAGCAGTCAATATGGTATGCTCTGTTTAAAGCCCTAACGAACTGACCATTGATAACTTCTTGGCATGCGTAACAGATCTTGCGTTTTTTGCTTCCTGATGGAATCTTCTGTAAATCTTTATTCAGTTGACCAGATTGATCTCTGATGATTTCACGGCTTGGCCGATTAGGTTGATCTCTGGTGGCTTCTCGACTAGGCCGACTGGAGTGGTCTCTAGTGGCTTCTCGACTGGGCCGACTCGACTGACTGGCTCCTCTCAGACTCTGACCATTTTGACTTGAAGACAGTTTTTGAGGTGCATACTGTGAAGTGTTCGTGGTCTTGAGAGACGTTTGCAGAGAAGTATGCGTTGGAATAGCTCTCTGCAGCAGTTGCTGATTTAGAGAAGGTCTTGAGGGGCCCAGTTGGTCAGCATGAGGTGTGGATGTGTTAGGAGAAGAAAATTGAAAGTCCAGTAATAGATTTTGCGAAGTGTTGTGGAATGGATTGGAGGAAGTATGGAATGGGTTGGAGGAGGCCCGTGATTTCTCAGGGTAAGTGTACAGTCTTTGAGGCTCATCCATGACCATATGAGGCATGGATTTGGGGGGCTTGGATGAGTTGCGATCGTTCGGTGGAGATAATATGTTG
The DNA here is from genome assembly GCA_002370695.1 of Metschnikowia matae var. maris. NCBI lineage: Eukaryota > Fungi > Ascomycota > Pichiomycetes > Serinales > Metschnikowiaceae > Metschnikowia > Metschnikowia matae. The sequence continues at coordinate 13,622 of NKZH01002339.1, forward strand.
TCATGACGTTTGAGAACAAACGTATCTTCATTGTAGGGGTTATCTGAGGGTTGCAACATATCAGGAATGTGGAAAGGAGCATTGGGCGACACAGCTATGGTATGACGGTTAGAGGGTGGGGATTTGGAGCGTTGCCTTTGCTCTGGCGGAAGCTTTAAGTTTGAGTTAGAGGACCCATTGGAGATGACTGCCTGTGTCGGCGTAGAAGGCAGGCTGGAGCCCGTAGAGCTGGGCAGTTGGCTCCCCAAGTTCTGGTGTGGAATGGGCGGAATCAAGGATGTCCAGTTGGTAGACAGCGAGTTCTGACGGCTGTGGTGCGGACTCTTGTAGTTTGGATTGTAGTTTCTGGCCGTGAAGGTATTGTGGGAGTCGTGGCTGTGGCTTCTGTTGTGGGTGAAAGAGGCCGAAGGGGAAGAGAAAGGTTGTGGCCTATGATCAGGATCAGCGGAGGGACGCATCTCGGCCTTCGGCAGGTCCAGAGTAGTGGGGCGGCGCGATGTGGTTTGCCGGAAAGGGGACACGTTCAAGGCACGGAAGAACTTCTTGGGGCTGCTAGCATGTTGAGATTTCGGCGTGGTGTCCGACATGGTTTATGAGGATTGGATGGATGGATAGATAATAATACACACGATTAGAGAATGGATGGGGAGGTGGTGGCACCAACACTGTGAGAATGTGCAGTCAGTCAGTGGGTACTCACAGTAGGATTAGCGGGGATCTGTAAATCCTCGGGAAACGTGTGAGGAAGACCTATAGGTAAGGCAAAAAGTCCCTGGAAAAAAAATAATGTTTGATATGAGCAGGTTTCAAAGTGTGCTTAGGCAAAGTCCACGGAGCAAAGATGGGTTTGGAACTGTGGATACGGCGAGCGGCCGGAAAAGGTGGGGGACGTTTTCGTTGGAGACTGGATCGGAATTTTGTCTGTTTACCTGTCGCGAGGGGAGGTACGGGTGCGCGCGCGCCAGACGTGAGCTTCAAAAGGTTAAGAATTTGCAGCACGAAGACGCCCAAAAACGGACCAAAATCCACGCAAAAAGAACGGGGGGAAAAAACGGCGGCAAAAAAAAGGGAATAGCGTAAATATCACAGTTGAAATCACCGTCTTGGATTCTTATTAGTCGAGTTTCGGAGGGTGAAAACAGCGCACACAGGGCACGAATGAGAGCAGACAGTAGAGCACGCCAATGACAACGAAACAACAGACTGCTCAAAGGCCGCGAAACAACAAGATGCAATCGGGCCCGCCCAACAAAGAAAAAAAAGAGTGACTGGGGTAAGGGATGTACGGGTGTCCGGGATGGCGGGTGTGTGGTGGCCTTGGATAGGATATGGCCGAAGAAAAGAGAAGTGGGAAGGAATGTGGAAGTAGTAAATGTCTGGGCCGCGCCTTGGCTTAGGCCGTAAACAAAGAGAGCCTGCCCACTTTTCGGGTGAGCTGCGGTCGTGCGCAAACCAATTAGGGGCCCATTGTTCTTCAAGATTCCTGGGTACCGCATTCCACCGGGCTTGGTCCTCCTGGCCCTGATTATTGAGGATCTACGGGAACAATGTATTTTAAAGGGTCTGTGAAAAACCGTTTTTCCTGCACACCACACGGGCACTGCACCCATGCCCCCCGGAACTGCACCTACTCTCCATCCTTTAAATTCTCCGTCTAAACCTGCTACCCAGAAAAGGGGGGCGGGGCTCTAGAACCTCCAAGCACTGACCGGAATTCAAACGAGCCGGTTTAGTACATCTCCATTTAAAAAAAAATAGTCCTTGTACTTCAAATGGCATGGGCTTTTAAACTGACCCCCGGAGCAGGTGCACGGATCTGCGCTGCCCATTTTCCGAGGATCTTCTATCTCTACTTATACTAAACAAGAATGACCCTTAACTAAAGCCGACCAAAACAAAATATCAAGATCGTGACTCATCCCGGAGCTTGAAGGTTTGTTTTCGGATTTGATCCAACTCTATTAAACATTCTTGTAACCCCTAAATATATATATATATTTAATATATTTAATATATTTAATATATTTGTGTTTGTTCCTGTATATAAGCACAAACGAATCTTCTTTGATGCATGGAATTGCTAATCTCAATCTGTGGTGTGTATTTTTCTTGGCTAGCTACAAACATCGGTTTGTTTTTTCTTTTTTATCTGTAATCTTGGTAACTCCTTGTTGTAAATCCGGGTGAAGATCTGCACTTATTTGTCAATAGCCTGCATATACTATAATCTATATACTCGTATGCAGGTACACACATCTAGATCTACGCAATAAATCCGATCACATCATGCTTCGTCCTTTATTCTCTATTTCAGGGCTTTGAAGAGTTTCGGTGATTAGGTGGTGATCCATGCAGGCCATCCTAGGAACTTTAATAGCAACGATCTAGACCTCAGTAAGCCCTAATTGTCTAATAAATTTATGTTTCAGGTGTGTTTCAAGTGTGTTTCAAGTGGGTTAAAGGTACGGCATAGGTGTTTCATGTTTGTTTCAGATGTATTTCAGATGTATTTTAAACTAAAATCACTTTTTTCACATTCATTCAACCCAATTTATAGTAACTTTCGGAGTTTGATTGGTGTGTATTCATGACTAAGATCAGTGTACGCCTGCATATACGCATGAAAGCCCGGGAATTCAGCTCAAATCTGCAGGCGGAATTCCAAGCTTATCCTGAACAATTCCCTTTGCCTAATTTGTAAATATCATTGTACACTGCACCTGTATGACTTTTCTTTTTCTTTTTTTTTTGTTTTGCTCTATGTTAAATGGTTATGGACTTGATTCCCTGCACACAAGTACGCATGGAACTCCAATGCCATTCAACTCAAAAACTAAACTATTCAACAATTCAACAAGTCAACAACTCAGCTATTAGGCGTTTTGCATTAGGATTTAAGGATTTAAGGCCTTAAGACTTGTGATACTGTTACTAACTCTTAATCTTAATACTTTCTCCCACTACTACTGTTACTAATGCTTCCTTTTTCCCCTCCTGATGCTACTACTTATAACACCACTTCTAGAACCTAATCACTACTACTACTACTACTGCTATCACTGACTATTACTACTACTACCACTGACTATTACTACTACTACCACTGACTATTACTCTTATTCCTGTATTTAAGGCATTATGTAATTTATTAGTACCGCGATAAGCAATTAGTCGAAATAGGCATTATCACATGAATAATCGAACCTCGGGACCTCTGCCCATATTCAAATCAAATAAATCGAGTTACTAATAATATGGTCAGGTGATACTAATCATGTGACGCTCATAGGATCCATCTCACCCATATAATCTATCTAAGCCATTCCCACCCATATAATCTATTCCAGTCATATAATCGTTCCCAGCCATATAATCTATTCTAGTCATGTAATCTATTCTAGTCATGAGATCATATGAATACCATAGAATTATCCAATGTAGCCGATATCCGGTCACTTTGATAAATCCGAAAGACTTCTGGACTTAGGAATATAAAATAGACTTATGGGGTTTGCATAGACTTATGGGTTTTGCATAGACTTGACAAGGAGTGACATGGAATTGGAAAGGAGTTACATAGTCTTGGCATAAATTAGAATGGACTTTTAAGGGTTTGGAATGGACTTTAGAAAGAACATAGAGTTGTACCTGCATATAAAAGGGTTCATTTTAACAATCGCCCATAGCAAAAGTCCAAGTGACGTTTCCCACACCGGTACATCACGCCATGAAACAACCTTTTGTTGCGGCACAGCCTGCCACGCCAAAAACAAAACAAAAAAAATAAAATAAAAAAGAAACGAAAAGAACCGAACCAGGAAATTATTGCCCTAGCGAAGTCCGTAAAAACCACGCGAGTCCTGCACACACGCATGGCCATGCAGTATGCTCTTAAGAAACCTACGGCACCATTAGCCCGTTTTGTTCGATGGCACGGGAAAAAATCAGGGACTGCGGCAGATTGCGCCAACTAGATGCATTCTTAAACGGCGCAACATGCAGGTGGTCGTACATTGGTCCTGACCAAGGGCCTAGCTCCGGTATTATCCGCGGGCATTCTCGCAGCCTCTTAAGCGAATACGCAACTCTCGTCTCTGGCCATGGTATTTAAAGGCACACATCCCAGGTATCTTTTTAGACTTCCATCCAGACAAAAAACAAAGTCACTTGAACTGAAAGAGACTTAAGCAGAGACTTGATCAAAAAGATACTTAACCAAGAAGTTACTTAATCAGAAAGTTACTTTATCAACAAAGAATTCACTTGGTCTTCCCTTCACATATCACATCACTTTTCACCATCCACTCAATGAACCCACTTTTGCCAGTTAAGAACAGCATGACGCCACAACATTATAAGATGGCACTTGGACTTATATGCTATGCCGGAGCCACGTTGCTGGTGGCCTCTTTGGCTGAGAAGAGAAACTTCAAGCACATTTTCAAGCAGTTGGGCCAATAGGCTAGGCCAATAGGTATAGGATAATAAAATGGTTAATACATATTCTGTAGACTATCCGCATCTAACTCTTCAATTTTGATCTTGGAGATTATGAATCTTCAATATAAGTCTTATTTTGGAACTCTAGTCAATGGTCTCTGTAGACTCATCCAGTTTTCTGGGGATTTTCTCTGTGTTAAGACTCTCCGGAGACGCTCTAGACAATAATCAGGAGACTGTAGACTCGCACTCTGTAGACTCAGACACTGTAGAGTCAGACACTGTAGAGTCAGACACTGTAGAGTCAGACACTGCAGACTCATCCAATTTCCTGTGATGATTATCTTGTCATGTATAGACTTATCTTCAGAATAATTCTGTGGACTGTTGTAGACTCATCCAATCACCTGTGAAATGAGCTTCGGCTGGTCTCTAAACTAGTCTGTAGACTCATCTATAGACCTATCTCTAGACCAATAGTCTGATCCTCTGTAGATTGATCTTCTGTAGATTCATGTGATGAACAATTGTTTAATGAACACTTGTTTAATGAACACTTATCTTCATCCTCTTCGGATAACCTATAACCTTTAGAGTCATCTCTAGAGTCATTCTGTAGACTCATCTCATCATCTCTAGACTCAACTTTTTTCTTCATCTGTGAACCTTTATATAGATCCCCTGTAGATTCCTATGTCGACTCTTCTGCAGAATGTAGACTTCTGTAGAGTGTAGACTTTTCTGTAGAGTGTAGACTCTTCTGGACTTTTTGGAAAACTATCATGTCTGAATTGCACAAGGAAAGTGAACCAATGACTTGATTTCGAGTCCTTAAGATTAAAGAGTCTCCCTATTCCCATGAACTCGTGATAAGTCCACTTGCTTGACTCTTCACTCACCTTCTCTAGACCTATTACCTCAGGATCTATTACCTCATATCTAGATATCTCTAGATTTGTCTTCACTCCTCTTCGGTAAGTCTCATCTCTGGACTTATCCTCCGTTATGACTAGACTTTTCTGTAGACTCTTCTTAGACTCTGTAGACTCTTCTTAGACTCTTCTTAGACTTGTCTTCTCGTTAATGAACTCTGGTAATCTTTAAGTTCACACTTTGTCTCCATGTAGATCCATCTCTAAACATCTCATCTCTAGCCTCACTGTGTCTAGAAGTATACTCTGTCTTAGACTTTATACTAGATTCTCTTGTCATCCGAAGGTTTCTGGTCATCTCAAAATTAATCTCCAGACTCCTCCAGACTCCTCTAGACCTATTCTCTGTAAGTGTATCATCTGTAGACTCATTCTTGTAGTCTGATGATTTCTAAATCTGGTAACTGTGTAGACTCGTTTGAAGCTTAGCCGTCCGTCATCTCCAGATACATAAATATCATCTCTAATTATATCCTTTGTAGATACATTTCTGTAGACAAGGAAATATGTTCTTCTCTGGACTTGTAATCTATCGATATCATCTATAGACATGGTTTTCTCTGTAGTTATGTATGTAATGTTGTCCAGACTTTCTGGATGTTAAATTCTTCTGTTCTTCTTTTGTAGACTATCATCTCTGGTTATTTCTAGACTCAATATCCCAGACCAATCACAATCAAATCTGGGTCTCTCCATAGTATGCTTTATATTCCTAACCTCTATCTCTATGCTCTATGCTCTTTTTCCACTTTAATCACATGAATTCGGTTAATGAAGATGGTTGACTTCTCGAAGACCTTGGCCCGGCACGTGCCTATAATGCCGTCTGGTCGTGCCATATAACATCTGCCTGCTGGCCTTCCAGGTCTGGAGCAATATATCTTTCCGCGGTAGGTAGTTTGGAAAAATCACCTTGACTCCGTTTCCTTCCCCACCGGAATTGTCCTTCTCGCGCATCAACACACACATGTAGTAGATGACCTCAAAGCCCTGGAAACCCTCGTGGATGACGATATCAATGATTTCCGAAATAGGGATGAATTTGCCCCGCTTTTGGCTCATGAACCGGAATCGCGGCCGACTACCAATCTGCACCCCCAAATCCTCCATCACCATAAACGTATCTGCTGTTTGCTGGATGGACACGAGCAACACTAGGCCAGCCAATGCCAAGAGCACCAGGAAAAAATGGGCGTTTTCTTCAAAGGAATTGAAACTGGGACTTGGAAAAACCCCATCCAGAGAAAAAAATCCGTAAATATCGTCCCAAAACCGTTGGGCATGAGGGAAAAGTCCCGCCACTAGTAGACACGCCAATGGCATGCGGAAGTAGCGAAGAAACACCGAGGGCTTATTGCGCACGGTGAAGGAAACGGAATTCTGGCTGGAATTCGTGACAATCTCAAAAAGATAGTCTTTGGACGATGACATGGCGGAGCATGGGGAGATGTGGGGACTCGATTGACTCAATAGCTGGCACTGGAAATGCAGTCGCGCTTGACTATGCCACGTGATGTGCAACACAATCTCACGTGACCTAGCCATATCCATTATCATTCCCATTCCCATTCCCATTCATAACATATCCACTCATCAATGACGTATTCACGTGATATAGTAAAAATATCACCTGAATCTTTTCGTGTACATCACTTGTTTGGTCTCGTGTACATCACTTTCTTGGTCTCGTGTATATCACTTCTTTGGTCTCGTCTCTCTCTCATGCCTAGTTCACCCACTAACGTAGAATCCACCCTTTTCTCTAGCTTGGATCATTCTCCATGCTCTCACGTGACCGTTTCACATCCTCAATGGTTCCAACCACCACTTCTCCCTTACGAAGTTCTCTGATTCTGTCCTTCCGAGACCCAGGCTTGGTTCCTGCACGTAGCTCGATCTCTCTCTTCCGGTTGGTCTCCAAGTCCTCCTTGATGGCTCTCTCCCGCTCATTATTGATCTCCTCCAAGTGAGCCTCATGGTTGCGTCTGATTTCTGCCATTTCCTTGTTGAACTCCTCCACACTCTTGATCTCGTAATTCTTGGACACTTTACCACAGAACGATTCGAAATTGGCCGGAAGCTTTCTTCGGAGGGCCAACTCCACCAACTGCGGATTGTTCTTTTCCTCAAGAATGAACTTGCTCTTGATCTGTCTGCGTGTCCTGTATGGGAAGAGCTGTGCAATGAAGGTAAAGTCCGTGCCCCACCTGCTCAAGGCATTGTAGAGCCTGATCACGTCGTTGGTGGTCCACGAGTCCGTATGTGCCAGTTTGGTATATGTACGAGACGTGACGGGGTTTTCAAAAGGGTTTTCAATTTCAACCGTCCGATCATCGGCTCCTAGCGTGGCTCCTCGCAGCACCACTTGAGAATCTGTATCCACTGCAATAGCACCATTCACAAGTTGCAATTGGACTCCACTGGCTGCGGATGAAGATTGCATATTCATGGCAGCATTCAGCAAATCAATGGCTCCTACTCCAGGCCGAGGTTCCTTGGAATCCGTCTCTCCCTCAGGGTACTGTATACTGGAGAGGGCCTTCTCATAGGAAATACCCTTTTTCCGGGCCAACAAGCGAGCCTGGCGTCTCTCGTCACGTCTTTGAGCAATCTTGACCTTAGCATCCTCGGCCATCTGGAACTTCTCGCTGACTTCACCGATCTTAAATGAAGGTTTGCACAAATCAGACATGCTGAACTGCTCGGCCTCCACCGATATGGACGCATATAAATGTTCATCCTCCTTTTTGATCAGTTTGGGAAGTTGTTTCACGGATGTAATTGTTGTGATAAGATTAGAAGGCGCAATGGGGAGATCTTCGTGTCCCACCACAGACTCTGACAGACGGAACTTGCGCATTTTGTTAGTGGTAGGATCCAAGCCCACCACGATTCCTGGTTCCGATCCATCAGGGTTTGTAATTGGGGTCTGTTTCGTAGTCACTCCAGCCACAGTTTCTTCTTGTTCCTCCCGTAGCGTACCACTGGCCTGAGGAATGCTTATAATGGAACTACGGGTCAGTTTTCTCCGCGACGACATCGAGGCTTTTCTCTTACGTGTAGGTTTAGTCACAGGGATACCTATAGTCACGGGAGCTTGAGTTGTGGAGTCGTCGTTTGGGTCTGGAGGAGCGGAAAACGAACTGGGCCGTCTAAGGGCAGTAATACCAGATAAACGGCGTAGATTGGCCACGGAAGAACGGCGTCGAGTATCGGAGGTCATAGGATGTTTAAAAATATCATTATCACCATATTCGTTATCCAATTCGTCTTCATTTGCACTATTTTCGTCGTCACTAACCACCGCACTATTGGGCACCTTCAGCATAGGGTCAAACAGAGCCTCTACGGCTGCTTTCGGTAGAACATTTGCAATGGAGTAGCCTTGAAGGGATAAGTTTTGGTTTTTTTGAGCGATTTCTGGGGAACTTTGAGCTTTTTCAGGTGGTTTAAGAGTGGTTCCAGCGTCATGTGCAGGTTGTTTTTGGGGATTTTCAGGACCAGTTTCAGGACCAGTTTCGGGACCAGTTTCCGACGCGTTTTCATGGGTTTTTTGTGAAGGTTCAGGAGTATTTCCAATATTAACATTGAGTTCAGTATCTTTAGGGTCTTTGGTGGCCCTTGAACCAGTGTCTTTAACCTCACCAGTCTGTGTAGATGGAGGTGTAAGTATAGGAAGCAGAGAGTCAGCCCCAGCCACAGCCAGAACTTCCTGCGTAGAAGGAGGTGTTTCCAAAGGTTTCCTAACACCCCTCTTGGCGGCCTTAGGCATGAAAGCCGATTTCTTCTTGATCACACTACTCATGGTGGTTCCCCCAAAATAATAAACAAATTGGTGTTGTGGTTAAAGGTTGAGGTCTTGGGTGTGTATCTAAGTGCGCACCTCCATCTCCTACGACCGCTACTATTAATATTATTACTACTACTACTACTACTACTACTACAACCAATTTTTTTTACCTCCATTTTTTACCAACCACACTTCTTTCTAAGCACGCACACATACACACACCACCACCACCCACCAAAATAGAAACCCAGATTTTAACTTGAAATCTAATTGGTCCAAAACCAACCCAATCGGATTTCTTTTTTTTTTTTTATATACGACCTTAGATCTTTTCTTTTTGTTTGTCTTAGCTTTTTTTTTACAGCACTTGAAAAACGCTTATTATGGAGGTGTTTTCATGGGAAATGAGTGGTGATTGGCACCTCAATCTTCAAAGTGTGCGTCTGGGGTTTATCTCAAGTACCAGTTCAGGCCAGATGGCCGCGTACTCACTCGAAAAATATAATCGCATACCTATAATGGCCAATGTGGATGCCCACGAGGGAGCAATCAACCAAATGACCAAGATCAATGAACATGTGGTGGGATCAGTATCTAGTGATGGACTCAAAGTATGGGATTTGAGGATGGGGCTTGGTAAGTGTCAGATGAATGTACATAACTCCAAGAAGTCCAAGTTTCTCTCGGTGGCTTATGGAGTAGGAGGAGATATGATTGCTGGAGGAACGGAGTTGGTGGGTGTGGATGCAGAGGTACACATTTGGGACCTTAAGAAAGCAACCATGGAACCCATGCGGTCATTTATTGATTCTCATCATGATGATGTGACGGACCTTGAATTCCATAGCTCCAAAAACTACTTGATGTCAGGTTCTACTGATGGTTATGTCAATGTATATAACCTTGATGAACCGGATGAAGATGAAGCTTTACATCAGGTGATCAACTTTGCGTCCGTACATCAGTGTACATTCTTGCAACCTCATAGAATCGGGGTGCTTTCCCATATGGAGACCTTTGGAGTGTTTGAGCTTAATAGTACGGATTACGAGAATATGGAAGAACCTGAACCTCATGTGTTTGGAGATGTGCGCAGTATATGGCCCAAGTGTGAGTATGTGATTGGCGTGAGTCGAGAAGGAAGGGGTCATGTAGCTTATGGAGCAAACCTGGAGTCCAGTTTAACGGTGGTTCCCTTTGATGTTCAAAACGAACGTCTTTTAATGGACCATGCTTTGGACTTGCCTGGTGGACATGGTGAGGAAGTGGTGCGTGACTTGTTGGTGCTTCCAAATAACCGTATTTTGAGTTGTGGAGAAGACGGCTTGGTAAAGGCCTGGGAAGCCAGTTTACATCTTACCGAAGTGGAGGACGAGAAGGACGAGGAGAAAGTGAGTAGTGACAGGAAAAAGGAGAAGAAGGACAAGAAGGATAAAAAGGATAAAAAGGAGAGACGCAAGGAGAGAAAGGAAAAGAAGGACAAGAGTAGGTTCAAGCCTTATTAGGTTCTGTTCAGCATTGAGACAGGCTGTCAGGCTGTCAGACAGTCACTCAATCAGACAGTCACTCAATCAGACAGTCACTCAATCACTCTGTCATTCAATCAGACAGTCACTCAGTCACTCAGTCACTCTGTCACTCTGTCACTCAGTCACTATCATTACTGGCTCATTGATGACTACAGTGTTAGATCAAAATTATTTAAAGCAGCCTCCAGATTTCAGATTTCAGATTTCAGATATCAAAATTCATAAAATGTGTTTCAGTGATGACTTTTAGTGATGATTGGTCACGGTGATACCATTGGACCATTCATCTCATCTCAAACCGGAGCTAGAACAATTGACTTGGATATTCTACATATCTCCATACACTCCATCATAGCTATCGTTGGTGCCAAGGATATTGGATTGGGAGTGGAGTTCTTTTCTGGTTGCTTTGAAAACTGGAGAAACACCTACGTCACTTTTGGTGACTTGTACCCTCTGTTTGGATATGACTAGTGTCAGGATCTAATTGGACACTGGACACAGACACTGGACACTTTAAATTGGGACTTGGACACTGGACACCGGGACAATTGTTTAGTCTTCCACTCCAGTTCCTTGCAGTCCTGAGTCATCTACTCCTGCTCCTTCGTTCTCCTAAGTTTGTTCCAGTTCCTTAAAGCTCTTTTATCCCAACCAAGTGTTGTTTTTCTATTGATCAACACTCTTGCCATGGAACGCCTACTGTGACCCATGAAACCAATGCCATCTCTACTGTTTGCACCTACTGTCCATCCCAGGCTACTTGACCATTAAAGAGACCACTTGACCATTAAAGAGACCACTTGACCATTAAAGAGACCACTTGACTATTAAAGAGATCACTTCACTATTAAAGAGACCACTTGACTATTACCATGACGAGGAGTGTCACCGTGGCTGTCACTTCTGCTACAACCTTGACTTAACCAGAGTGTATTGATCCTAAGACCACTATTAAATCTGAGCACCATTTAAGTCTACTCCTGAACACTCATTCAAGAAACAGAACCAATGAAGTCTTCTGAAAAGCCACTTGATTTCGGGACACTTGATTTCGGGACACTTGATTTCAGGACAGTTGAGTCCAACCCAGCTGAGTTCTACATCAAATAAGACGTACGATGAATCATTTCACGCCACCAGTGCTACTTGAACACCGGATAATTGAATACTGGACCACTTGGAATTTGAACAGTGGAGACTATTGGTTCAGTTATTAATGGGGTGATTACGGCCTAGATCTTCTTGATTAGATCTTGAGCTGTTCCGCTTCCTATACCTGTCACAGCAAATACGTGACTTGGAGCAAACATGAGACTTGAAGCAAATATGAGACTTGAAGCAAATACAGACTTGAGTGCTCCCTGGACTATGGAGGAGGTTTTTGTGGCATACAGATCCGATGTATCATATACAATAGACTTTACTATGAGGCTATACTTGTAAAAGCTAATAAGACAATAACATCTCCTAGAGTCTATTTATAATTACTTGGCTAGTCATGTCCAGCACTTTATAACCTCTATGGACTCTGGATGCAGGACGATTTAATATTTCCGTCTAATAGATTAATTCAAAGGAAAAAGAAATGGAGAGTAAAATAAAGTAAAATGAAATAAAGTAAAGTGAAAACAATAAAATATAAAAAGGTCGTGTACGAACCATAAAATACCTAATTGAATTTTATGCCTTTTATTTTTTTTTCATTTTTTTGCGCCTATTGTTGCTTCATCTAAATTCAATCACTTCACCAATACATTCGTAGTGCATACTAAATGTTGTTTTTTTTTTTTCTTTATTAGTTGAATAAACTATTCCCGGCATATAGGGCCCGTATTTGTCGATCTAGCCAAAGTCTTACATACCGGACAGGACCCGTAACCAAAGGGTGTTGGAAAGTCTAAGTCAATGTACTGGTTTCATGTAATGGTTTGATGTAATAGTTTCATGTACTGGTTGGTGTAATGATTTGATGTAATGGTTTGATGTACTGATTTCTGTATATAATCCCCACTCCTCTGGTGTACTGATTTAACACAACCCATCTGAATCTAATCATTTGAGGGCGTACTATTTTACATGTGTGAATACAAGGTATATATGTCAGTATGCATGGGTGAGGGTGAGGGTGAGGGTGAGGATGGGGTGGGGTGTGTGTGGGGGGAAAAGGGAGAAAAATTCCATTCATATGTGGTGTACGGGTGTATTGATGTGGTTATATGCAGGTGTGTTCGCGCGCTCACGCACACTGTCTCTCTTTCTTTCTGCCCGTTGGCGCGCCTGCATTCAAACCACGCGATATCTCGACTATCGCTCACTATTTCTCAAGCTATTGCAACTCTCTACATCACATCTCCACCTGCACGCCAGGCCTACTACCCACTGCACCGACGTGGGAAAGAATCCATACACCGTCTTTTATTTTTTGCTTGCCTTGCAGAGAACAATTTTCCCTCGTTGTGAGCCCGTGCCAACATGGACCCCGACTCCTCTTCAGTCTCCTCCAAGGAGCAATCGTTACTGGGAAACCCAGATCCGCAACATACCGCCAATGGGGCGGCCAAGGAGGTGGATGACACGTTGAATTTGCCACATGCCCATGTTACGAGCCCGGGCCCTGTTTCTGAGTCTGTTTCTGAATCAATTCCTGAACCGCTTTCTGGGTCAGGCGGTCCGGGTGTTGTCCTGCAGAAAGACCCTTCCATCACCACCACCACCACTACTACCAACACCACCACTACTACCAACACCACCACTACTACCAACACCAACACCAACACCAACACCACCTCCCCCACCTCCCCCACCTCCATCACTACTACCGCCACTGCCAACCCGTCTTTAATTTCCAATTCAGGAAGTGGTACGCCGGTCCAGGCCCATATGGGCGATTTCGAGACCCATCGACCGGCTCCTACTGACTCTCTGTATGCAGGTGTGCTGGAGGTCAGAAATAGTGGTTCTAATCTTATTGAAATGGACACTCAACAGAATGAGACTATTGAGGAAAATAACCAAGATATGGAAATAGATACCGACGAATCTAGTCGTGTGAAAATAGAACAAAATGGTGAGACCGTTGGAACTGGTGAAGCCGGTGAAACCGGTGAAGCCCGTGAAACCCGTGAAACCGGTGAAGCCCGTGAAACCCGTGAAACCGGTGAAGCCCGTGAAATCGGCGAAACCCGTAACAATGGTGAAACCGGCGAAACTGATGAAACCGGCGACAAAATTGAAATCGATAAAACTGGTGAAACAGGTGATAATGGTGGCAATTCCTTGGACGGGACAGTCAAAGAAGAGGTGGTTACGCCGCCTTTGTGTACCAATCCAGGTCCTTTCGAGCCTAGTCTCAAACACCAACGGTCGGAAAGCCCTGGGGCCAAGAAATCCGGTACTTCAAGTCCCGTAACCAAGAAAGCCCGGGCCGAAATGGTGGTGGTGCCCCACAAAAAACCGGATCTTGTGTATAGTCCTCTTAAAACAGGACTTGTTTACGATGTGCGCATGCGGTACCATGCCAAGATCTTTACGCTGTACTTTGAGTACATCGACCCTCATCCCGAAGACCCCAGGCGTATCTACCGTATCTACAAGATCTTGGCGGAGGCTGGGCTTATCCAGGACCCGGCTCTTTCTGGCCTGGACAACATTGGTCCTTTGATGGTCAAGATCCCCGTGAGAGAAGCTACGGCAGCTGAGATCTTGCAGGTGCATACCAAGGAACATTTGCAGTTCATTTCGCTGACAGAGAAGATGACCCGTGACCAGCTCTTGGAGGAAACAGAGCGTGGAGACTCCATTTATGTCAACAACGACTCGTTTCTCCTGGCCAAGCTTCTGTGTGGAGGAAGTATTGAGGCGTGCCGGGCGGTGGTGGAGGGAAAAGTCAAGAACTCCATGGCCATAGTGCGTCCTCCAGGCCACCATGCAGAGCCCAATGCCCCTGGAGGGTTCTGTCTCTTCAGCAATGTGGCGGTGGCAGCTAAGAATGTGTTAAAGGCTTACCCCGAGTCCGTACGGCGAATAGTCATTTTGGACTGGGATATCCACCATGGAAATGGTACGCAGAGGGCCTTTTACGATGATCCAAGGGTGCTCTACATTTCCATCCACCGGTTTGAAAATGGGAAATTTTACCCCGGCACTAAATATGGTGGAGCTGATAAAGTGGGTGAAGGTAAAGGTGAGGGTTTCTCCGTCAATATCCCATGGCTGGAGGCAGGTGTGGGTGATGCAGACTACATGTATGCATTCCACAAGGTGGTGATCCCAATCATGAGTGAGTTCGACCCTGACTTGGTGATTGTCAGTGCTGGCTTTGATGCTGCTGATGGTGATATCATAGGACAGTGTCATGTGACGCCGGCTGGGTATGGTCAACTCACGCATATGCTCAAAGCCATAGCTCGAGGCAAACTCACGGTGATTCTTGAAGGTGGATACAATTTGGTATCTATCAGTGAGAGTGCTTTGGGTGTGGCCAAGGTGTTGGTTGGCGAACCTCCTGAAGCCACCATCTCCACGCAGCCTCGTCTCGATACGTTGGAGACCATTAGCGAGGTGATGAGGATTCAGTCCAAGTACTGGAAGTCCATGCAACCTGGAATTTCGTCCCATGTGTTTGAGGACAGTTATGATCTTAAAGGAAGCGGGCTCACCAACTTTGCTGAGCCTATCAGGGCGTACCAGGCGCAAGAGCTCTTTTCCAAGTACAAGTTCGTCAATTTGCCGGTGCTTGATGAAAAGTCCGACAAGCTGCAGGCATACTTCACCACAGATCTTCCTGCCCATTTGGAGGACTTGGTATTGGCTAGTGACAACATTGATGAATGTGGAACGGTAGTGATCAGTGTGCATGACTCTCCTGAGGTATGGGCATACATCAACCCTATAAACGGAAGCATCGAGTGCAGCTCGCTGGTGGTATTGGAGCACCCATTGACGCGATTCATTGAAAAGATCAAGACTGAATTGAAGACGGAAAACATCCCTGATACCGTGGGTTACATTGATGTGAATATCCCGTCGTCCAATATCGACCAGGGGAGCTCCAAGAACAACTATAACGCCACGATATTTGCGCAGGAACTCTTGCTCTGGATCTGGGATAACTACTTGAACTATTTCCAAGCATTGAAGAAGGTGGTGTTCATTGGCTATGGAGATGCTTACCAGGCCATCGTACACCTTTATGCCAAGAGACCTTCGCAAGAAGTGAAGGAGTTGGTGAGAGGCACAGTGGTATTTGCCAGCCGGTCTAACCTTAAGCCCATCGTTCCGGTGATGGATGAGTCCATGGTAGATTGGTATTACCAGAACTCGGTGATCTTTGCCAGCTATATGAATGCGTGCTGGGCGGGTTCCAATGGTAAGGGCGATGGAGATGACAATGGCAAGAGGCCAAGGAGGAAGTTTGGCCGCGTGTTGAAGGCTTCGGTGGATAGTGCATGGGATATAACGAACGAGAAGTTCGACGAGGGCATTGATTTTATTGTGGACTCCCTTGCAGACTATTCCGACTAAGAGTTTTCAACAATATCACGACCAACCACTCAATAATTATAATGACAATGCCAGTCGACTCAAATGTTAATGCGAGGTGATATGAGTTATCTAGCCATAGTATAGATAATACATATCATATATAAAGGTCGTAATAATTGGTCCCTAGTATCCAACGAATGAACTGAGTTTGGCATTGATCTCTGTAATGCTTTCGCTATGTTTATAATAGCTTTTTCATATTGGAGTTAGTTTTATTACCTTGATTCAAATGACTGAATAGTTCACGCAGGCCCTGATTCTTGATTTTTGTCTGGCCATTTAATTGGTATAAGTTGTATTAGCTATATTCATTGTATTCACTTGTATTCACTTGTATTCACTTGTATTCACTTGTATTCACTTGTATTCACTTGTATTCATTGTATTCACTTGTATTCACTTGTATTCACTTGTATTCACTTGTATTCACTTGTATTCACTTGTATTCACTTGTATTCACTTGTATTCATTGCATTCACTTGACGGTGTCTTTTCTTGATATGGGAATCGTTAGGCGTGGGGAGCGCGGGGGCTTTATATATTTGCAGCAAAGCTACCTGTTTCAAACCTGAAACAGAGCATGTTCACAAACGCAGAGCTCACTGCAACCCGCAACCGTGCATTTGCAGATTCGCAACCCTTAGCCTCGAATATATAAAGCTACTGATCCCCTTCCTGAAAGTATACATTTTTACTGATCCGTAAGTCTTTGGGTTTTTGACTTGGTGAGGTTTAAGCTATGGAAGAATGAAAGAAAGAAAATATATAATAAGGAGAGCCATCAATTGATTTCAAACTAAGGAACCTAATACCTTATCAACCAATACTTCATACACCAACAATTCATACACCAATACTCCACAAACCAGCAATTCATACACCAACAGTTTCCTTGATTAAGATGGACAATCAATTCCTTTTACCGGATGTTCCTGTTCCCCTTGCAGATCTTCACATCCATCTCTTGAAGCATATAGAGCTTTGTCAATTTTTACTAATAGAATAGGTATGGTTTTTTTTTCATATTGCAATGAACCGAAAATGAGAGCAGTTTAATTTATACAGGAATCATGATGGTACTCTTCTTGCTTCTTCAGAAAATTCATTGAAGCCCTGTTATAAAAGGATTGTGCTTATCATAAAAAAAAGGTTTAGGATTTGAAACAGAGGAACTGCAAAAGTTACATTATACATATGATTTTTGAGATAACCTTTGGCTACTTCGGAATTTAGCTACTTTGAATCTAGCTACTTTAGCTACTTTCGGACTTTGGGACTTTGGGAATTTGGGACTTTGGCTACTTAACTACTTTAACTACTTTCGGATTAAGTCTACTGTGATGGTATAGAAAATATGCTGGATATGGTATAAAAACACACATTGATCTCTTGGAACCAACCAAAACCTTAGGTGCTGGACGGCAAGACCCAATCAGTGAATAGTTGATCATGTGGTATGAATGGATAATGATCTGAGTCGGTGGCTTTTCAATAAGCTTGATGTGATTTAATATGAACCATCATAGCTTTAAAATCAGTCACTAAATGGAATTCAGTCACCAAATGGAAATCAGCCACTGAATAAAAATCATTCCATTGACATAGGTTTCAGACTCAATGTCTCCACAAGCCAGGAATTCAAAGTAAACTCATGAAAAATTCAAAGTGAATCACTCACTTACCAAATTCCAAAGACAAAACAACTAATTCAAAGCCTCTGCACTCCATCAATGAACCATATGCCATTTTTCATTGACTCTGGAACTGAGATTGACTCCAGGATTGAGAATGACTCATTGACTTCTGACTCATGGAACTTTTGTTCCCAGACCGTGTTGCCATCTCTAAGAGAGTTACCCATAATTGACCAACTATGGGCTTCGGATACTCTAATCCTTCACCAGTCTTCACACATAACTTGGGAACCGTCTTGAAAATTGCTGCTCGAGGTCATCGACGTCTGGAAACGAGATCTCGCTCGAATTGCTGAGTCTTCTCTCACTGGGACTTAAAACTGGAGGCTTCAAAGGGCTTTTCAAGTGGCTTGGCTTAGATGGTTTAGGCGGAGCCTTCTTCTTTTCCTCCTCCTTCCTGTGCCCTTTATCCACCTTCTCCTTTCTTTCCCCTCTGTCTATCACCTTCCTGTCTATCTTTTCACCCTTGTCCTTCCTGTCTATTTTCTCCCTTCCCTCTCTGTTCTCCTTTCTTCCTAGGCTTGGAGGGCACGGAGGGGGAGCTGCATATGTGTTCAGTGAACGAACCCTTGGGAGAGCCATCAGTCCGATTTCCGGCTGGGTGGATGCCCTGACGGGCTCCTTGGGTTTGTCGAAATTGTACTTTTCCATGGAAACCGTCACGTTCAACGACTCCAGACTGCCATTGGCAGAACCATTTTTATGGTTGATGGCATGGATATCTTCCTGGTCGGTGTACCGGCCATAACCTGAGGCCGATCTTGACACATTTCTATCTTTGGTATTGAGGAGCTGCTGTACTCTTCTCTGGATGGAAGAACGCCGTTTTGGCTCCTCAGATGCCTTGGTTCTTGTATCTTCGTCATTTTCCGAGCTGCTGGAAGACCTTCCCTTGCTGGTGGACCTGGCCACTGGAACCGACCCGCTGTTCTGCGCTTTGATGGAGCCTCCAGTGCTGATGCGCCGCAAACTGTTGACAATTGAGCTTTTGATGGATCCCCCAGTGTTCTGCCGAGAAGGCCCTGTTTGCTTGGACCGTAAGAACTCCAAGGTGCCTCTGTCGGAGTCCTCGGATTTGCGGATCTGCGCCAAATCAGATGTTGACTCGCTGAGTTGTAAGTGGACGAGATCCTGGATATTCTCGGATTTCTTGCCACCACTTGCTGCCATACCAGACCCGGAATTCTTGTAGTTTGACCCAGGATTGGTGAGGGCCGATATGGAGTTGTGGTGGGTGAAGATCTCGGATTTGGGTCGTGGTTTCATGTTCAACACCTTGGACTTGTCTATTTTCGAGAACACATCGCCCTTTTGTTCAGGCTTCTCTGTCTTTATTTCGCTTCGGTTCACTGCACGTGCAGTGGGAGAGGGCGACTTCTGGTGTCTTACCGAATAAGGAATCACCTGGGGAATCTGGGAAAGGCCCTGTATCAGCGATAATTCCTGTAGCAACTGTAAGGAGTTGGGTCTTCGTCTAGGATCTCCTCGTAAGCAACAGCTGATGATATTCTTTAAACGGGTGGAAAAATGAGGCGAATCTGGGAATCTCAACGTGGCCAGACAGTTCAAAATAGCATTCTCCAAATCCTGGAGACACTTCTGGGTATGCAGCTCAAACGGAGTCGTGTAGTAGCACAACTTGTATAGAAGCACTCCAAGGGCCCATATATCCAGCTTATCATCAATAGGAAAGCCATGAGACAAGTCTATCATTTCCGGGGCTCTATATTGGGGAGTAGTATTCTGTAACACATCATTGCGTATTCTTTGCACTTCCTGAGGATCATTTCCTGGAGCCACATACCCCACAGCAGAACCAAAATCACATAGTTTGAAAGCCCCTTGACCATCAATCAATACATTCTCGATCTTAATATCCCTATGAATAAGCGGAGGCTTTAAATGATGACACATGGCCACGGCCGTAGTCACCTGGGTCATAATAGAGAGAATCTCGGGCTCTGTAAGCCGGTGTGTAAGTCTTTGGTTCATGAAATCAATGAGTCCCTTTCCTGAGCAATATTCCATTAGCAAAAGAACCTCGTATTGGGGCTCGCCATCCTTATTGGCAGAAGGTAACCTCAGAGCATGCAGATCAATATAAGACACAATGTGAGGGTTTCCCCTAAGCCGTTTCATGGCATCCACCTCCTGCCTGAGAAGAGTGAGCTGCCATTTGTTGGGCACCACGACCCTTTTTAAGCACGCTGTGGGGTTATTGTTGTGAGGAGGATCCACTGTGCACAAATAAACATATGCAAAGCCACCCTGGGAAACGTATTGGGAGATCTGGATCTTATGGGAGCCCACGGTAAGCTCCGTTCCGGGGGGGAACGCATCCGGAGGCGTTTGCATGATTGTGGGTGAAGTGTTGACGAGCGGAGATCGTGAATGTGTTGTGCGCCACGTGACCGAGAATCACGTGGGATACGCTTTGATCTCATCACGTGAGACTCCCCCATCGAGCTCATCGTCCCCAACCACTCCATTGGTGTAAACCTGAACACTGAACACTTAACACTTAACACTTAACACTTAAGACTGAACACTTAAGACTCAAGACTGAAGACTAGATTGGTTCTAATCCTGTGGTTTCATATCTGTTCCAAATGAAGTTGTATTTTGAAGCGGAGAAGTTCTTGAAAGAAGGGGAGACCGGGTTGAAAACACGCATATTCAATGCCAAGACGGAAAACTCCCCGAAACACATCTATGCTCTTGTCATATCCGCACTCAAATTCAAGAAGTATATCCAGCACATAATTAAGAAGGCGAAGCTTTCCAGTAGTGCCGACCTCAAACGGCTCAAGGTGTCGCCACACCTCTTGACATTGCTTGTATATGACTATGTGTTCAGTGCCAAAGGCCGGATTCAGCTGGGAAAACACCCAATCAAAGATGCATTTTTAAGCCATAAAACAAGGATTTCGGCCGAGTTCACCAAATTGAAAATGGCTCATAAGGTGAAAAGTGCCAGTGAGTTACCCTTGGATGAAAGCATTGGGGCAGACGAAACCCCAGTTCGCTGGATTCGTATAAATGTGATTAAAATCCTGGAAAATGATTTTTTTGAGAAACACCCATTTTTTGCTGGTTTGAAGCCCGTGGCAGATTTCCACGATTTATCACTGACTGGTCTCATATTCAAGGATAAGTATATCCAGAACCTATATGGAGTGCACCCAAGGGAGAAGGTCACTGTACATGCAGCATATTTGAATGGAGAATTGATCATTCAGGATAGAGCCTCTTGTTTTCCTGCAGAGATCCTCTTTAACGATCCATCCGATGTACATACCCAGGTCATCGATGCCACGGCTGCTCCAGGAAACAAGACCACACATGTCGCCTCTTTCCTCAAAGTCAACTCCAAAAATTCCACTGATTCAAAAGCTTCCATGGACTCCAAAAATTCTAAAAATTCTAAAAATCCCTCTTCCACTAACCAGAATCCAGTGGTTTATGCCTTTGAAAGAGATGCAAAACGTGTCCAGGTTCTTCGGATGATGTGTGAGAAAGCCACCGGACATAGTTTCAAGGCATTGATTCACCCTACACATGCTGATTTCACGTCTATTTCTCCCAATGACTTTGCATCTGTTTCGGGGCTCATAGTCGACCCTTCTTGTAGTGGATCGGGGATCTTTGGCCGAGCAGTGGAGGATGCTAGTTCTGAAGAACAAGCACGAGAAGAAATCGATACTCAACGACTCCAGAAACTTGCGGCTTTCCAGTTCTCCATAGTCAAGCATGCTCTTCTGTTTCCCAATGCTCATAAGGTGGTTTATTCCACGTGCCTGATTCACCCTCATGAAAACGAACGAGTGGTGGTGGATCTTCTTCGAGACGAAACCGTTCAGGCCCAGGGCTGGAGATTGGCTCCTCGAGAGGTGGTGATTCCTGAATGGCCTCGCCGGGGCTGGGAACTGGAGTTCTCCTCTGTGGGGACCAGTGACGAGCACTGTAAGCAATTGGCCGGAGGCTGTGTGCGGTCTGTTCCCAAGGAAGACGGAGGCATTGGGTTTTTCGCTGCATGTTTTGTAAGGGACAACGAACACACTGAATGATGATCCTCGAAAATCTTGATGTCAATGGATGGTCGTAATAAACCATTGATTAATAATAGTCATATTAACCAAACATGGTAGATCCAGGATTTTCAAATTGTCTAATTTATTTCGAATTAGACTTGGAATTGAGAGCTCAGTCTTCCACGGTAGGATTCAGAAACTCAATGAAATCCTCCAAAAAAAAAAGAGAGAGACAGAAACTATCAAGTAGTTCATATTAATTCAGGCTCGTACTTTGTTACACCTGGTTAATATGCCTTAAGTTATGGTTGAAGAGTCATTAGACCTCGTATACTTCAGCTAGGAATTCTGGAATTTGGCAACCTGGACATTTGAGAACCTAGTACTAATTCAGCAAGAATGTTGGAAAGTTCATCGGAGTCGAACCCTAAATTTTGGATAGATTTTTATTTGGATTTTTCCAATTCTTAGAATGCCTTTAGGGAAGCATTTTCAAGTCGAGTCCTAAAATCACTAAAAAGGTCACCCACTTATTCCATCCTTAATGGTATGGAAATCCATTTTTGTAACAACTTTCTGGAATATCTCACGGTTATTCGCTTTCCATTTTTCGACTGGTTCATATATATCTTTTTAGAAATTCATGGTAGTTAAATTCAACGGCATCTCTGGCACACCCCTAAGATTCGTCTGAAGTTTAATCTGAAACATTCTAGTCTGAAATCTCAATCTGAAACATTATATGCTGTTCTTTAGTTTGAACCCCATGACTAGTTTGAAACTGACCCAGTAGTCAACGCTACTCATTAGTGTGAATACCCCTAGTCTGTAGCTTATCTTAAATCCAAAACTTTTGAGTGTGTGAGAAATTGATCCTTACTTCATACCGTTCTTGGGTCTGAAGCTGGTGAGTAGTCTAACTCCGAACATGGTGACTAATTTGACACTAAGACTGATCACTGGGTAAGATATTGTTAGTCTGAAACTGAAACCTAATCTGAAACTTATCTGAAATTGCTCTGAAACAAATCATACAAATTAAACAGACTGAATTGATTGAACTGATTGAACTGATTGAATTGCCCTTAGTCTAGGGGCCCCTTTCTTTAATAACATTGATTAAAGCACAGTTACCCTTCCATAACGTAGTTCCAAACAAGAGAAACACCGATAACACGAATTCTGTAAAGTTCTTAAATGAAACTCAAATTCTGAATGTCTTAGAAAAAAATCCTTACAACCGTTTTTTTTTCGAGGGGAGAGCAGGTATTTATATACTGCGGTGGTGGCTGCAAAAAAAGCCCGCGCATACATATATAAGGACCTGCCCCTCTTCCTACTTTTCTACCTATACTATTTCATACTACAAGTACCACTTCAGCTAGGATTTCCATATGACTACAACCAAAATAATTTTAGCAGGTTACTTCTTACACTCTAACATAATATACATGACTATTTTTTTTCATTGAATTCTATTGACCCTGGCCAATGTTTATATGAAATCAGAATCTTCTGATAATGTCCTCAATCACCTCGTTGGTGGAGGAGGTTCCGCCCAAGTCGGGGGTCTTGATTTTATTTTCAGACAAGTTGGCGTCCACAGCCTCGTAAATCTTGGCAGCAGCATCTTGGTGGCCCATGAACTCCAACATCAAAGCAGTGGATCTGATGGTGGCAATGGGGTTGGAGATACCCTTACCTTCAATGTCAGGGGCGGAACCGTGGCATGGCTCACCAATGGCAAAGTTGGCACCAACGTTGGCGGAGGGGACAACTCCCAATGATCCCACAAGGGCTGCAGCTCCATCACTCAAGATGTCTCCGTACAAGTTTGGAGCCACCACCACGTCGAAGATCTCCGGCTCTCTGAACATACGGTACACCATGGAGTCCACGATCTGCTCCTTATACTCGACACCAGCAAAGTCACCGTTTTCGTGGACCTTCTTACATGTTTCTCTGAAAAGCCCATCGGAAACAGACAACACGTTGGATTTGTGGGTGACGGTGACAGAGGGCGAGGAGTGGATACCCTTAACGGAACTAGCCTCACGGATCTTTTGTCTCAGCAAGGCAATTTCGTATGCCATTTTGGCGATGTTGGATGTGGCGGTCTCGGTGATCCGCTTGATGGCCTCGGCCACCTTGGTACCATCTTCCTTGGTGTACAGTCTTTCCTCCTTGATGTACAAGTCCTCGGTGTTCTCACGAACAATCACCATATCCACAGGTCTACCAACACCCTTGACAGATTTGACCGGACGCACGTTGGCGTACAAGCCCATCTTCTTTCTCAAGGCCACAATGGGCGACGAGTAGCCAGCTACTTTGACACTGGGCGAGGAAACGGCTCCAAACAATGCACCGTCACACTCATTCTTCAACACAGTCACGGTTTCATCGGGCAATGCAGTGCCGGTCTTTTGGAACAATTCGAACCCGGCTTCTAAATTGACAAAGTCAAATTGCAAATCGTACTTGGATGGGAGGTTCTCCAAGACGGCCTTACCAGCAGGAATGACCTCCTTACCGATTCCGTCACCCGGAATCAAACCAATCTTCAATTTCCTAAGAGAAGATGCAGTTGAAGAGAAAGTACGCACAGACTTCACGGATTTGGAAAACATTGAGTGTTGGAAGGTGGGAAGAAGTGGTGTGGATATTTTGGAAAAAATTGGCCCTGGGTCACGTGCTCGCCGGAGCACAGGCGGGCCGATTCTGGGGAAGCATGAGTCACCAGGGCGATAATGACGCGTAACTGCACACAGTCCAGTTGCAGCCAAAGATAAAGCGGAATTGGAAGGTGGTCCAAAAATGGAAGTCTGGCTAAAAAACTAAGAATTAATGAAATTGGTGGTTAATGAGAATCAAAAGGAGATTTTTTTAATGAGGGAGATTCTTTAACGAATTACAATTAGTGGGTCTTGATTCCTGGGTCTTGAATCCCTGGGCTACAGTGTGCGTCAACCATCATATCATATATCATACTACTCAAAACTTCTTGGAGTACCCGCTGGAACTGGACACTGGGGCCTCATATCCCTCATGCACGTCGAAGCCCTTCAACTCCTGTTCGAAGTCCTCGACGTCTTGGTTCTCCTCGAACCATGCCTTTTCAAATGGCTTGACTTGGGCTGCACCTGGCACAGGGCTAAGATAGCAGAGGATGGCATACACTATACCAGCACTGAAAAAGCCCATGAAGAAGTTTAACCGGTAAACTTCTGTGGCACCAATAGGCACCCTGTCTTCGCCAGTGGTTGCACCCACGAACCCCACAATGTTTGGCAAAATTCCGCACAAATAAGCCACAAGGGCTCTCCAATTGGAACCGAATTTGTTGTACATGTACAACGACAACTCGGAGCGGTTTTCGGGGGCATGGGTGGAATAAAGGTGAGTCAATTTCAAGTGACCTCTTCTGACATAATAATAGTCGCAGCAGATCACTCCCACGATGGAAGAAAGGAACACAGAATATGCAGAAAGGTATGTGGTGAACTTCGACAGCGACGACAAAAGGTTCCATGGCTGAACGACCAACGCGAGACATGCACAGAGGTACAGGCCTCTTCTGATGTTCATAAACTGGGGAAGCAACGCCGTGACATCGGTACCGAAAGAGAGAGAATTGGCACTGATGTTGGTTCCCAATTGGGCAATGGCAAAGGCAAAACTAATGAAAAAAACTCCGGCACGGTTTCCCAGGGTGTAGTGGTCCAAAAAGCGGCCCAACACATCCAAAGGAGACCAATATGTTTCGCCATATAACTCTGTGGAAGCGGAACTGACCAAAATACCAATGAGAGAGGTGATGGAGAAACAGATTGGGATCGAAACCGTTTGTACCACGTATTTGATGGAGAAGGAAGGTTTATCAGCAAAACGGGAGAAATCTGGAGAGTTGGTGATCAAGGTAGCGAAGTTGGCCAAGGAGTTCATGGTGGACTCCACAAAAGTCCAAGCCAAGACAGATCCATGGAGTTTGGAGGATTCGTGGATCACGGGTCCTGCACCTTTTGATTTGACCAAAGTCCAGATCAAAAACCCAATACCGGCCACTGGGGAAACGTATGCTTTGAAAGTGAACAAGTGTCTGATTTTGTGAGGAGGAAGCCATAGGAAAGGCAAAGAAACCAACCAGAAAAGAAAGAAACTCAAGAATTGGAAGGTGGTAAGGTTGGGGTTGGAGATACCATTGTGCATTGTTTTGTCCAAGTTCTGGCCGAAAATCGACCGCAACATAAGCCCGATACATGGTCCTGCTACCATTGATTGAACAGAGTACCACACACACGACATGACGACTCTATTGAAAACAGGCCAAATACCAAAGAAGATTCCAAACGACGAACGCACAGCGATGGGGAAGGAAATATGATTGACCACTCCAATTCGGGCAGAAATCGAGACGAAGATTCCACAGAGGAAGTACCCCAACCATACGGAAATCCATGTTTGCCACCAAGTCATTCCGTTTTGAACTCCAGTGGCAGCAATCATCCACGTGTTAATGTTGAAAGAATCGGCGATCCAAAAAAATGCATAGTTGTACCAAGACCATTGTCTTCTCGCCGCTTCAACCGGCCTCAAGTCGGAGTTATAAAGATACCTCTGGGCCAAGGTGAGATTATCGTTTTTCTCCACCTCCAAGAAAGAAACAATCTTCTTCCATGTGGATTTATTCTGGGACTCCACCGAAACCTGTTCGTGGAAAACAGGGCTTTTCTCTGAGCTCAACATTCTGAATATGTGTCAATAAGTGGTCGAGTGGTGGACTATATTAAGTATATGGGGTCACCAAGGTGGTCGACTATGTGAGTATAATGGACACGACTTGACTCGAATATATTTGCAGGAGGAATCACGTGAAGAGTGATAATAACAGTTTCCAAGTTTCAAAATGCTCTGATCTACTCATTTTCAGAAGACATGCAAATGGCTAACTTAAATAACAAAAGCGGCCTTGGAATTTCGCAGTGGTTGCGTGGCCCTGCACGCAACTCAAAGATAAAAGATAGTGATTGCTGCAGATATACAGGCGTGCGGAAAAACATTATCTCCACTTGCTAAGGCACTCTGCCTCCTGGGATTCCCTCCATATACACTCCCCTGCAATGGTCGGCATTATCTTACAAAAGTCTTTTTTTTTTTTTTGGAAAAATTTATCATTTCATCAACGTTTTGGATATGCAGCGAGTGACACATGCAGGAGACTCGAGGTTATTAAGTCTCCACACTTGGAGTTGGTCCTATTTTCCCTTTCAAAAGTGTCCTTCACCGATACGAATAGATATGACCAGATCATCAGATAATCAGATTATGCATGGATACTTTTGAAGTGGTGATTATTTATTCGATTATGGAAAAAAGGGATCTGAAAAAAATTATTGATTGATTTCTTATTTTTATTTTTTGTTTTTATTTTTTGTTTTCATTTTTTGTTTTCATTTTTTGTTTTCATTTTTTGTTTGGTTTTGACTTTGGGTTATTCATTATGGGTGTTGGTCTGTTGTTTTTTTTTTATGTGGACCTGGTGCACTTGGTGGTGCACTTGGTGATGGACTTGGCGGACTTGATTAACTTGGTGGACTCTCAAACGACCTGCAACAGATAATTTCACTGAGTGAAACAGCCGCCATGAAAACGCCCAGATTCTTTGGATGCAGTCCCAAAACTAGGAGAGTCAGAAGTTTAAAATTTCAGAGATAATGGACATTTTCAGATAAGCCGATATCAGAATATTTCTTGGTGGGTGTTCGCTGCATGGGTGGCTATCGGGAATCCGAGGTGCGCCGAAGCGCCGCTTTTTTAGGCGGTATGCGTGAGACCGCACAAACTGCCGTGCGATAGCGTTTAGACGTAAGGTGACATCACTCACGTGATATCGGAATGATTTTAAGTGGGCGGTACAACTAGCATGTGATCAAAATGGTGCGGGTCGTGTGACTCAGGTCACCTGATCGACTCTCACATGATCAACTCTCACATGATCTACTCTCACATGACCAATTCTCACATGATTGAATCTAACATGACCTTGTCCCACGTGACTGGCTTCCACGTGACATGTGACTATGATATACTGCGACAAAAAATCTGCGTCTCTCAACATCTCCATGTTTCCCAGAACCCTTCGCAAGTGTATTAGAACAACTCGAGTGGGAGTGCAAGTCCCAAGATTGAGTGTCGTACCACAAGCAGCATTCCGTTTGCCCACTCTCCGCTACAATACTACCAAGGCAGAGGAGACCGCAAAGGATGTAAAAGACACCACCGCAGAGGCCCAAGCCGAAGAAGGTAGTGGCGAAGCCGCTGAAAATGCCGAGCCCTCGGAAATCGATATCTTGAACCAAAAATTGACTGAAAAAGATAAAGCATTGGCCGAGATGAAGAACCACTATGCTCGGGCCATCGCTGATTTCCGCAACTTGCAGGAAACAACCAAGAAAGAAGTGCAGAAGTCCAAGGACTTTGCCCTCCAGAAATTCTCCAAGGATTTGTTAGAGTCTATCGACAACTTCAACTTGGCCTTGAGCTCCGTCAAGGAAGAGACCTTAGGTGCTAATGCAGAGATGAAGAACTTGTTCGACGGAGTTTCCATGACCCGCAATGTGTTTGAAAAGACCTTGGAAAAACACGGTATCGTCAAGGTGGACCCAGTGGGCGAGCAATTTGACCCAAACCAGCACGAGGCCGTGTTCGAGGTGCCTCAGCCCGATAAAGAGCCAGGTACCGTGTTCCATGTGCAACAGCCCGGCTACACCTTAAACTCCCGAGTCTTGAGACCAGCCAAGGTCGGCTTGGTCAAGGGCGACAACTAGTCTGTATATAGTCCATCTTGTATAAATCATAGCAGTCTCTGCTACCCTAGATAATATCAAAGTCTAAAATCAACCAAAGCAGTAGTAGGAGAAGTAGTAGTAGTAGTAGTGACAGAAATGGTAGAAGAGCAGAGAAGTAGGATGGGAATGGTACAGGATTAGGATAGAAATAGTGGAGATTACGAATACAGTATTTCAAAGACAGTTGGTTAAAAAAAAAAATTGGTAGTAGAAGTAGTAGCAAGTATCACAAACTTCTATAAAAATACCACCAATATTGCTAGATTGATGTATAACATTCATTTACCAAGTTATCGTTGATGCATCTTCAGATGGAAGAAAATCCGGCTACTTAAATAGTTGGGAGGGGGGGGGGGGGGGGGGGGGGGGTTGGAGAAAGGTTATCCCAGCCTGTTGTTGATAGATGGTTATGGGAAGACTCTTTACTTTTAATCCTGGTATCTTATATAATGATTATAGAGGAGATGGTGTTATGGAATGACTATTGTTAGGATCAAGACAGTGTAGGCTCAAAAAAAAAAAAAATTCCTTAATAGTGAGGGTGCTTCCAAAGGTGTTCTTACAGTTATAGTAGTGTGGTGTTTCTTGTAGTGTAGAGTATAGTATGGATTAGTATATAGTATGGATTAGTATATAGTATGGATTAGTATAGTATGGATTAGTACATAGTATGGATTAGTATAGAATGGTATATCGTATAGAATAGTATTATGTTTTTTATAACATGTGTTTTCTTTAAACTTGTATTCGTTAAAGGTTCCTCAAAGAGAGGAACCGCAGTGGTTTATATAATTTTGAGAGAACTGTGGAATCGAAAAACTCTCTATCAGAACAATAGAAAGTATTGTTTCTGGAATGTTCGAACGACTAAATATCCTGTCACGGCATTTGTAGTAGACACTACTAGAATCGGACATCGTAGGCTCCATAATATTTCCATAGGTAGTGTTCTACCTATTGCGGATCTAACAAGTATAGTATAGTATAGTATAGTATAGTATAGTATAGTATAGTATAGTATAGTATATAGTGTTGAGCGTTATAGTAAACGGTTTCATGGTTAGGAACAGTTATTTCGTTACTCTTTAATTACTCAAAGAGCTTTGGGAAGGTAGTAGTC
Source organism: Metschnikowia matae var. maris (assembly GCA_002370695.1). Taxonomy (NCBI): domain Eukaryota; kingdom Fungi; phylum Ascomycota; class Pichiomycetes; order Serinales; family Metschnikowiaceae; genus Metschnikowia; species Metschnikowia matae. The sequence goes on from NKZH01002339.1 coordinate 43,553, forward strand.
ATTGTTTCTTCCATATTCTGGGATTGCTAAATGCGTTTACAGATCTTGTACTAATATATCCGTAATATTCTGGTTACTGATGATACCACTCAACCTAGAGTGGGATCTCTTATGTTTATGCTTGGAATTCCTTGGACCCCTTTCTCCTACACCACACCCCTAAAATGCCTTGTGTGAAGTCAAACCTGAGTTCTCATGACCCCAAACCCCAGTATAAATACTAGTCTGCACTCATGCGTTTCTCGGAACCTTATGATGATTGGTCCTTTCGTTGTATTGCACATCACCTTGCATATTCGGGACAGCACTTCTTATATGTTCAACATATAGTACATTTTCACATCCACAATAGGTAGTGCTCTAACCTTTAGAGATATTATAAAGCCTCTCTCTGTCTGATACTGATAATGAAAACTTTATAAGGCCTTCTACTAAACCTTCCCTTCTCTTGAACAGTTAAATAAGCAACTCTGATTCCTTCTTTTAAGGGGGGAACCATTAATGAATAAAGATAACTTAGTACTTAACGTCACAACAAGAAACTAACATTATAGTAATTAACAAAATTAGTAAAGGTCTTTTTTTTTTTAGGAAAAGAAATATATATATAAAAAAGGAAGGAAGAATTGAAAAGCACTATTATTACTCAAATATAAAATATAGTTACTTGAAAAGATGTATTTACATTTGATCTATAAATAGAGAGAGTTCTGTAGCTTATATTTTTGATGAAATAGTAGTATATAAAAAAGGAATGAATAATGATAATAATAATAATAATTGTTAGATCCACCATAGGTAGGGCCCTGCGTATGAATGTATTATGAAGCCTCTCAGTTCGAATATAGTTACAGAGGTGATACGGAATTTGGCCATCAGAGCATTTCGTGCATAGATGGCCTCTTTTGAACAATCCAGAATGAATAGAATAATACTTCCCATTGTTCTGGTGGAGAGGTTTTCGGGGCCACTTTCTCTCTCTCAAAGGTATATAAGCCACTTCGATTCCTGTCTTTAAGGAACGATCAACGAATACAAGTTTAAGGCAACTTAAGTTATAAAGAACATAACAATAGACCTAATTCTACTTTGGAATCATTTTCAACTTGGATTTTAGTATATACAATATACAGGTATACGTGAGTTGTGCCTTACTATACCAAATTTCTAGCTCTGGGCCACTGCCTCTTCTTATACTCTTCTGGTCGTCAAAGTTCGGTACGGTCCTATTGTTCTGGTTCCGCACAGCCCTACTGTTCTGTAATAGTCTGCAGTTCCTATTCATCTCGGACACGTACGTGTCTCACTTGTCTGCACATATCCACGAAGTACCTTGCATCCGTACACGCTAGGTACTCGTTGACAATCATACATAGGTACTAGTTGAGTCTAACATATTGATATTAAAGAATTTTGACTATTACGATTAATAGAAAGTGAAGATTCTTTTCATACAGTGTTTTTCTCAAAAGTAATCAAATCAGCAAGACAAAATGTTCAAGCCACACTAAGTAGAATTAAACACCCCAATAGTTCGACAAATTACTGTTTTTTAATACTAAATAAAGATTTCACATAAACAAGTTTATTTCAAATCCTTGATCCTGAACAATTTTTTAGTTATAAGTAAGAAACTTTTTTAATACGCACACCTCCTAATTCAAGGCATCGACTAATGCAAGTTTACCCACCGAGCATACCACCAAGCATACCACCAAGCATGTCACCAAGCATACCACCCTTCATGCAAACTGAACGAATAGCACATCTCAAACACTCGTGTCAAGTTGGCGATCACCTGAAGGTTAGGACAAGGGCCCTTAAGGATCCATTTATCTTCAGTCAAATTCTTGAGAAACACATCAAGATACTCTGGTTGAGGAAGTGATTAAACGAATGAACAACACTGGATCTCTTGCGTTTTCTGAAATAAAATCTGAACTGTGCAAGAAATTCATGATAAATTCCAAGAATTGTTCGAACCCAGTCTGGTACTTTTCGTGAGAATGGCTCCAATAGTACAGGAACAACATGATCCATAGACTGAGCTTCAAATCCAAAGGACACTCATCAAAAAAAGTCTTGACACTGGAGAGAGATTCCTTATCAAGTAATGCATGGCCATTTAGAATGGATTCCACTTATATCAATTCAATTCCGGCACAGAATCCTGAGGATCATCATTTGACAGATTATTTTCCAAAAGACTGGTTTCAAGCAAAAGAAAAAAATAGTATCGTTATCGCCTCCCGAGTCACTTTAGTCCAAGATTTTTATTTTTCTTCTTGGTTTGAACAAATGGCCTGCGTAGATTTTCTAGTCTAGGTTGAAACATATTGTCGCATTGGTTTGAAAAGTATTCAAAAAGACTGTATAAGTCGTAGTGAATTAGGATCTACTTTTACATTAAAATTTTGAATGAAGTTCAATTACAAGTCTAAAAAGTATTAAAGTATTCCTAATCAAAAAAATTTAAGCTAGATAAATATACATCATATGAATTACTTAATGATAGTAATTTTGATACAAACGTGACTCGAACACGGCGGGCCATATCATTTGATATGTTTAATTCTATTCTACATATGAACGAAATGAAGTAAATTCATCCAGAAAGTGGAGAAATACTAAGTAGAGGTACTAGAGCAAATACATCAGCTTAGTTAACTAAAACACTAAGGGATGGACGAGATAGAGGGTGTCCATCTTATATAGATTTCTGGAACTCTACTACAAGTTTTTCATACCCGAACTATATGAGCCAATCTTCCCATTACATAGAAAAAAAAAATTAAGGTAATTATAGTCTTAAATTGCAAGGAGAGCACATTCCAGAAATTATATGGGTGTGCCCCTTTCCTTTCTTTTCCTGAAATGATCATCCATTATTCACTTTCAACAAACTGTATGGAAAAGTAAAGGAACAGTTGTAGCCGTCTTAGACCCTATATAATAATCTTTACTAAACCATATCGCTATATGATGATATTTACTAAAAATCCCTATATAATAATGAACACTAAAACATATTTGTTAGATTCACAATAGGTAGAAGATGGACAATATTAATTAGTAATACCAATTAAAAGATGTCAAGTAGTAATATCAATTTTTTAAAAAAATACAGAACCATGAATTTTGTCTATGTTTATTCTTTCAACTAATTACCCTGTAGGTGCTTTGCTTTAAGAGCTCTTCGTATAAGCGTGCAGTTATTTTGATAACAATTTGACAGTAAATTTGTATGAGGGATTTCATTTAGATTTAAGGGATTAACGTTTTTTTTTTTTAAAAAAACACCTCCATATCAAATGAAGCATTGTGTAATTGTGTAGGAAAAAACCAAACAAACCTGTAATGTGATATTTAAATGCAGCTCCCTGCATGACTCAGAAGAGCCATGGAATCAAAAATTAAGAGGTTAGCTTAGAGGTTCTCTTGTTATTATATCAGGTACTTTGTTTACTATGTTTTTTTGTTGATAATCTTTCAGAAGGAGGAGACGGCTTACTGAAGTATTTGACAATGGAGTCGCCTCGACCGGTTGTTGTCGACCAGTTGTTATCGACCGGTTATTGCTAGGCGCTTGGCTTTCCAAAGTACCATTGAATAAAATTCGACATACTGGATCGTTTACTCTTGCTGACAAACTAATATGATGAATAATTATGTGCATTGATCCTGATATGGTATGAGGAATAGCTTTGCCGTCAGTAATTGGCCGGAATTGGCCGGAATTGAGAACCGCGACCGGAATTGGCCAGCTACAAGATCTCCAAAAATGCTTTTTGGTATTTTTTTGAGCTGAAAAAAATATGCATTGTAAATTCCGGAAATCAAGGATTCCAACCAGCCCACTCTTTTTTCCGTCGTCTGAAAAAAAAGGGGGTTTGCATTGAACCTTTTTTGCATCTGACGTGGTCTGGTGTACGGGTGTTTGTGTGCCTATTTCCGAGGGTCATTTCCTCATCTCCAACTGCCTGAGTATAGCCAAGATCATATTCAAAATAATGTGAACTCCACTTCCAACGATATCACCGCCCGAAGAAGGTAAAAAAAAAAAAAAGGAAGTTTACCCGGAGCTCATTATAATCATGGACTTTGGAAAAAAAGAGGTCACACCCGGATTCGAACCGGGGTTGTTTGGATCAGAACCAAAAGTGATAACCACTACACTATGCAACCGCTTGGAAGTTAATCGATTGATTTGCAATGGTACCAGACAAAATAACCCAGAACATCCGTACATTCTTTGCTCATCGCCATCTCTACATTCCAAGCCTTCCACACCATGCTTTTCCTCCGGAAAAACGCAGCCAAAGCCGTGACCCCGCGGCGAGGCTTTCAATTGCCTCGCTCATACCGGCCCGAAACTACTCGTGTAGATGTGCTCCCATTCGGGCGCAGAATGGCCATCTGGTTCCAGTCGCTTCGCCAAAACAGGCTCCGAGAACTCCAACGTCAACTCATCGACTTACACTTCCCCCAGCCCCGGCACGTGACCGTGGAAGAAGTTACCACTCCAATTGACTCAGAAAATTATCTTAATGAAGTGGTTTTTCGTATACACAACAACGATAAATACCCCACCCAGCACATTGTTTTTATTCATGGGTACGGAGCTTCATTGGGTTGTTTTGCCCGTAACTTCCACCTTGTGGACGAACTCAAGGGAGCCAAAACCAATTATGTGGTTCATTTCTTAGATAATCTCTCGTTTGGACTCTCTTCAAACCCCAAACTACCCTCAATTGCAAGTCTCGGGTACTGGCTGCGAATTCCTAAGGTGGACTTTCTTCGCTTGGGTCCAGGTGCACAACCTCCTGTTTTTCACAAGAAATATTACCAAATGTTGGAGTATTTCAAAGTGGATGTGGGCAAACAACTTGAACATACAGAGAAATTGAAACCCATTCTTTCGGATATGGAGGATTATTATGTGGGAGCACTAGAAAAATGGCGCCGCAGCTGGAAAATCGACCATATCGATTATTTGGTAGGCCACTCTTTTGGAGGTTACTGGAGTGGATGTTATGCTATAAAGCATAGTCTGTCAGTGCGCAACTTGGTGCTCTTGTCTCCGGTGGGTGTAGAGAGACATGCCGCAGCCATTACTGCGAAAAATATGGATATGGATATGGATATGGGTATGGAAAAATCAGCCACTACAGAACTAAAAGAGAAAAAGGAAGTTACTAGAACTCCTCTGTTAGATCCCACCAGCTACGACTTCCTCGGAAAATTTCCCAACTTGTCCCCAAAAACTGTGGATTACTGGTACAATATACAGCCGTACCTCCCCCGGCTCCTTAAGTGGATGGGGCCTTTTGGTGTGCACAAGTACTACCACATGTGGTACTCCAAGCTCTTTGCCATTAATTCAGTGGTGGAGAAGCTTGGAGGACCGCAAACAGTCATGACTAACCAGAAACAGCTCGTGTTTGGAACCAATGCTGAGGTCTCTTTGCTCATAGAGTACCTCTACAACTCCATCACTTCCGGCACTCATTCGGATATCCACGTCAAGTACCTTTTGACTCCTGCCACCACCAGCCGATGGCCACTCTACGATAAGTTCATGGAAGCAAAACTGCTTCCCAACTGCCACTTTATATATGGCCAGTATGACTTTATGTGTGCTGAAGCCGGAGAGAAGTTGGCCCAGCGACTCCGTGAGAGGGGCACCAAGGCTGCTTACCATGTGGTTCCTCAGGGAGGTCATAATCTTTACATTCAGAATCCATTTGGTACCAATGAGCTATTGACCCGGATATTTAGAATGTGAGAGATATGAGGATAATCGGAGCAGTAAGGGTCGGAAGAAACACCCATGCAAAACATTCCACCATATATATCTGATACTATTATCTAGTCTCTGACACACACTATAAACCCAGAATATTTATAATTATATAATCTCTATGATCTGTAATTTCATAAAGTTCCCAGAACTTATCTTTTTTTCTCATCACTGTTCGAAGTGTGACCACACGTGCCATTGCATCAGTATTATATAAGGTAATTGATGGACCTACTTCCCACCAGTGTCTCTATCTCATAGAGTATTAGTACTTGTAGGGGTGTATCTTAGAGGCACATATTTCTGATTCACCATCCCCGTAGTCGTAGCCCCACTGATTATTTATGTGTTGTTTATTCATTAGGTTAGGTACTAACAAGGTATTATTATTCATGGTCATAAATACGTATATATACGTACTCCATATTACGAGTGTCATATTACGTGTTACAACGTTTTTCAAAATTATTCAAACCAGCTCGACAAAATTCTCCAAACCACAATAGTTAAAATAAAACAAACCAATACACATACCCCCAAACAAGGTAACTAGTTACCAAAATGCCACGACTAAGAATTAGTACTAAGTATCACTACAAGTATTACTACTAAACACCACTAATTATTACCAAAAAGTATCAGTACTAAGTATTAGCACTAAGGATTACCGAGATATTGACAGCATTCCCAAATGTACTTCATATGTGGCAATCGTCCAGTGTTTTAGGTTTCAGAATATTGAATTCTTATGAAGGTTGGTGTGAAACATTAGGCCATTTGGTTTGAAACAAAAAAAAAAAATATGCGGAGACGTACGAAACTTTTTGAATCATTGGTATGCTTAATTTTTGTTAGTGTGGCTCGAAACATTTTGTCGTTTTAGCTTGAATAGTTTTTGAAAAACAGTGTACAAGTGTCATGTATATGTATTATGTATACTTACAGTATTGACTTTGGTTCGCGCATTAAATGTATGGCTGGTGCGACTGACTAGGACCAGTAGTCATGTAATATAAGTGATCGACCGAAAAAAGGAAGTTTACATTTGGTGGACTTATACTTTGAAATCACTTTGAAACCATGATTTGCTTTTTTTGATGTTTACTCTCTTTTTTTGATTTTTAAGGTGATGGTGTAATTTATGCACATTGTATGTTCTTTATTTCGCAGCCTAATGAGACTGTGCGAAAGTCCAAATCAGACACTAATTTGGCCATTGTTCCAACCCAAAAAAAAAGACCTAAAATTACTTCTCAAACTCTATTACAAAAGTTCTGAATAAAAATGGCATAAAAATATGGAATCACATTGTTATTAGTAGTAGTATATACAGTAAGAATCGTATAGGTAAGTAGTTCTATTTATATAGTTGGATAGTCTATCAGTGAGATGCAAGAGACATGAGCTTACGTCATCCTATTTGCCACCTAGGAAGTTTATGTCACCGCTTTCCAATGCATACGAGGGCTCTTTGGACACGTCGTACCTGGGCTCATACTTGATTTCGCTTCCACCAACGATGTTGAACCATATGAACCAAATGCAAAGTCACTAAACTAGGCCTTTCATCATTTTGACCATAGTTGCTGCAGTAGATACAAAAACAAATTATAGTATTTGAGTTGTAAGAAATATGTAAGCTGTAATATATGTCATAGTATAAGCTGAAATATAAGCTGTGGTGTAAGTTGTAGTATAGTCTGCGGATAAGCTGTAGTAGTCACTGTGGTGTAAACAATATGTTGAAAGCTTATGGCTAGTATGTGTTTTTTATGGCTGTAGTGCTTATAGTACTAAATGGTAGTTAAGAATTGACATTTAATCCAGAACACTAAAGTCTTGTGTTATAGAGTATATATGGCAGCTCACAATGCAGTCTGAAACACCTTCCCAGTCGTCCAACCCCTTTATTCTCGCTGACCATTGCATAGTTTAAGCTTCTTTTCAGTGTTATAAATAAATAGGTGAAGAGGAATAAGTCATGAATGAGTTTTGTGGTGTTGAAGTAGAAGAGTATAGGGGGTCAAAGACTAATTGCTAGTCCTTAACATTATTAGCTCACACAGCTACAAGAGAACTACTAATCATAAATTTAAAAGTTGTTAAAAGAAACCAAAACAAATCAAACAAATATTAGAATCAAGTTCTAGACTAGTATTAGAGTATATCTGGAAGAATAGAGCAACTCTGTCTCTAGACCAGGGTCATTGAAATCTTACTTTTGACAGTCTACAGTGTGCAGTCTTGTCCTTTCTCTAGCAATGATAGATTAATTAGAGCTCAAATATTTTAATAAAGAACATTTATATATAAAAGATCAGATATAGTATGAGTGATTGACTTAAATACATAATGATTTTTTCCCAGGATGAAAAAGTCCTTACAAGAGTCCTTACAAAAGATCTAGCAATACTTAGATGGCTAAGGCTTTGGCTGCTTTAAACTAGACTTATCGTCCAGCTAACCATCTACTATCTACTATCTACTTCTTGAGGCATATCTACTACTGACTTAATGTCGTATTGTTTTTTTTTTTTCAAATACTCAGTATCTTTAGTGAGCCCTATATTCTCTAGTCATTATTATCTACAATGATTAATATCAACAGTGATCACTTTTTTTTTTTAATTTTTTTTTTTAATTTTGATTTTTACTTTAATTTGCTGGTGTATTAACAGAAAAGGATTCTAATACTATTGGTCTTTTCATTCTGGAAGTGTGGAGTCACCATGGAGACTATACTAACCATGTGGTTCCGAGCCCTGGTTAGTTAGATATTGAGGTGCGGGACTATAAGTTACATTATATGCTGGGAATTTCTATTTTATCAAGATCAATTCTCACATTAATATCTAACTAATACATGAAAAACCAACTACTTCCTAAAAAGAAGTTATCTGTAGTATAGTGGGGTATAGTGGGGTGTGGAGTAGTGGGGTGGTAGTGGGGTGCACGTGACTGTCGCGTTATACTCCACATTACCCACCACCACTAGTATATACTCTAGCCTAGGGACTCTCTTAGAACAATAGCTAACAATCTACCTTTGCCAATGGAAACGTCCCGGTTACTAGGATCGCCGCAAAGAGGGCGTGGTGTACGTGGGGGTCGTAAAAGACCGCCGCTCCTCTCTGTGCCCAGTAAAATGTCCTTTCGGAGCACCATTTCGCTTGACCCGGCTTTGGAGCATCATGAGCTCGGGTCCCTGGATGCTTGTGAGCTCCAGATCAACCAGAATTACCGCCGGCCGCTAGATCGCCTTGCGTACTTGGCCTACTACTTCCCTATATTACGGTGGTTGCCCAATTATAGACTGCACTCGCTTTTGGGCGACTTTCTCGCCGGAATATCACTTGCAAGCTTCCAGGTACCGCTTGTGATGTCATTTTCAACATCATTGGCGAAACTTCCTCCATTGGTGGGACTTTATAGTGTGGTGGCAGCAGCAGTGTTGTATGCAGTCCTCGGTGGTGTCCCCACGTTAATAGTGGGACCACTGCCTAGTACTGCCGTTCTATATGGCCAGGCTATACACACTCTTCAGGATAGTGGCTTTGAATTGCTGGCTGTGCAGGTGAGTGCTATTCTTTCAACGGCCATGGGAGGAATTCTCTTAGTTGCCGGTTTGATGCGGTACGGGTTTTTGGCCCGGGTGCTTTCCCGGGCTCTCCTTAAGGGTTTCATCGGAGCCATGGGCTTTATTATGATAATCAACCAGCTTGATATCCAGATGGGCTTACAGGAGCTAGCAAAAGAGCATCCTAACCATACTATCGTGGATAAGTTGCGGTTCGCCTTGGATCACGTGACCAGGGCTCACCGTCCTACGGTTTATCTTACGATTGTGACGTTAATTGTGGTGCTCATGGTTCGGAGGATAAAGACTGTGTTGGAAAAAAGAGGGCACACTCTGGCCGTGTATATCCCCGAACTTTTGGCCATGGTGGTGGTGGCCACCATCTTCTCCTATACATACGACTGGGAGTCGCATGGAATAGCTATAGTAGGTGAGCTTCGAGGCAAAAAAGGTACCAGTACACCCACTTCGGTGATTGTCAATCCCTTCAATTCTTCGACTATTCCGCTTCTTAAAAAGGCATTTTCCACCTCAGTCTTGTGTCTGGTCTTGGGATTCTTCGACTCCACTACCGCGTCCAAGGCCCTCAGTGCGAAATACAACTACAACATCTCATCCAACCGTGAATTGATTGCCCTTGGAGCAGCTAACGTGGCTGTGGGATTTGTAGGTGGGATGCCATCTTTTGGAGCGTTGGGTCGGTCCAAAATCAATATCTTGGCCGGTGCAGTTTCACCGCTTTCCAGTGTATTCATGGCCTGCGCAGTGGTATTGGCCATACGCTACTTGCTTCCATGCCTCTACTACCTTCCAGAGTGCACACTCTCATTGAGTACTACAATTATAGGAATCACTGTAATTGAGGAGGTACCCCAGGATCTAGTGTTTTTCTGGCGCATTGGGGGCTACGAGGAAATCTCAGTTCTAGTGGCTGTTTTTGCAGCCACCATGTTCTGGAGCGTGGAAACTGGAGTTATTTTGGGAATACTGATTGCAGTGATTCGTATCATTCATTACGGTACGCGGTCGCAGATCCATGTGCTCGGGCGTATTTCCAATACGTCAGCTTTTCGCAATGCAGACGAGCTCATAGAGGAGAGTTTCATGGCGGACGACTCATACTCGGCATCCGAGTCGCCCGATTTGTTTGAGTCACCCTCCAAATCGTCCCGCTCCAAATCCCCAGAAATTTCTGAATCCCCCTCCAAATCCTTTGGACATACCTCTGAATCTCCTAATCGGGGAACAGACTATGAACGTTATTCTACTTCCCTGGAACAGGTGGTAGCAGAGATTGAACACATTGAAGGAGTACTTATAGTACGAATCCCCGAGCCTCTCAACTTTGCCAATATTGGTGATTTACGTGCGAGGTTAACACGGCTCGAGAAGTTCCGCTCGCTTCTGGTGCACCCTTCGCAGCCAGAGTACGTGGGGAGCTTCTCCACTCGATACGTTATATTCGATTGCAAGGGTATGACGTCACTCGATGCTTCGGCCACACAGGAACTTTACGAGATAGTGGGCCGGTATACGCATGATTTCCCTGTTGCTTTCAGTAGAGTATCTACGGCTCCAGGTGTGAGAGATAAGTTGAAAAAACTGGGGATCCGGGCGATGGTGAACGCCTGTATGCAGGATGTAATAAGGTACTCAAGTTCTATTGTTGCAAATTCGAGTGTTCCGAGTTCAAGCGGGCTTGGACCGGGTTTTTTCTTGAGTATTGAGGAAGCACTCGCATGGATGCCTCGAGAACCTTAGACCTTGATTTGGGTTTGAGTTAGGCTGGATTTGGGTTGGATTTAATGGTGGGTCACTAGAGGTGGGGGACCTGATATTGTGTGCAGTCCGCTGCGACGCCAATGTCTGATCGATCATTCGCTGCGTAACTCTCCACCCAAGCCCAAGTCGAGAAACAAAGAACTGTTTCAAGTTATTCAGAGTTGTTCCAGTTTCAGAAGTGTTTCGGGATTGTTTCAGAATTGCAAAGTTGTTCTTGCCGTTTAAAGTTTTCCGGCCGTTTGAGGTTGTTCTGGCTGTTCCAATTGAATCATGATGAGGTCCCATTTCAGACTTGCAACGTCCAACTATGAAACGGCACGCTATTTCGGGGTCATATCACGGTGCTTCAATTCCAATAAGTTCCAGTTCTACGACCTAATAAAGAAAAGCAATCGCCACCCCCTGCACAGTGCTCTGCCGACATCAGCCAGGGTCAGTCAAAATACCATAAATGACCAAAATAGCAAAAATAGCCAAAATGGCGGAAATGGCGGAAAAAATGTGTTTCTGGGTAACTACTCCATAGATAAGAACAGTGCAGAAGAGCGCATTCGTAAGGTGTTTGGAGGCCGGATTGCAGGTGAAGATCGCCAAAGTTCCAGCCGGCGCCAGATCGGAAAGCCACGGCTCATTGCTGGTGTCAAGGTGCCGGATAAGCCCAAGGAGCCCGACAATTGTTGCATGAGTGGGTGTATCAACTGTGTATGGGAGATCTACAACGATGATGTCAAGGAGTGGAATACGCAGCGGAGAAAGGCCGCCAAGCGTTTGGTGAACCGTGGTGGAGTGTGGCCAGCAGACTTCCATCCGCCCGTGCAGTATTTGAATAAAGAGAACCTTCCGGAGTCGATGGGCAAACAAACGGAGCCACCGTCTACGGAGTCGGTCGAGGGTTGGGACTCGGTGCCGGTGCAGATCCGGGCATTTGCTGAGATGGAGAAGAAGTTGAAGTCGAGGCGGAAGCCGCAAGTGAAAAGTACAGTCCAATAAGGTGATGAGGACTGGTTTATTTATTGGGTATAGACGAGAAAGGCTATACATGGAAAAATCATGAGCATGGTGAGATAAGAATTCAGGCTTGGGACTTTAATATCGTTACATTGACTACAGTAGACATTATAGGTACACCCCTTTCAACTGGTTAAACTAGGTTGAAATCAAGTAACAAAAACATTTCAGCTGTTTATTGATATATCATTAACTATTAATATATCTTTGAATACTATCATATAATCATCTGGTGTACCGTTGACTAACCAGATCATAGACTAACCTAGATATAGATTACACCAGATAGGCATAATCAGATAGACTAATCCAGATATAGACTTATCCAGATATAGACTTATCCAGTGACATCACGACAAAGGGTCACTTCAATCACCTAATCCAAATCAAGACCCTTGGTCTTGTAAAAAGCCTTGGCCTCATCAATCTGTTGCAACAATTCACGGTAGTTGCCCTCCTTGTCCTTGAAGGTGAGCACTCCCCAGCCCAAGGTACCAAGGGCATAGGCTCCGAAAGTCACCAAGGCCCACCATGGAAGGTAAGGCAAGATCTGCTCGTGGACCAACAGTCCAGTAGGAATCACGCCTGCATATGCGGCAAAGTATACAGCGCTCAAGGCGAACACGGCCACTCCCGCTTCGGTGGCTTTGGTCATGGTAGTGGAGTAGGCTCGTGGATAGGTCTTGACGTGTTGACTTCCCGCAACCCGGTGCTGTATGCAGGATCCCGCACCTTTCACACCGACTACACTTGATTATTCTAGGTACAGGTGATAAAGCAGACAACAAATAACAGATTAGGTATATGGATATATAGGTTACATTTATGTGATAAAGGTGATGTTTTTTTTACAGATGAATTAGGTTCATAGACTATATACAGGCGATACAGGTGTAATAGGTGCAGGTTGATGAATAGTTGGGTGGTGAGGGTGTCGGACCCGTACACCACGGCATATCCATATCCATATCCATAGGCTGATTATCCATAGGCTTTTTTTCAGAGCCTCCCAGAATCAGCCAGTCAAATGCTATGCTCGAGTTAACAAAAAAAATTTGAACCCTGAATGATGTATAGTGAGCAGTTCTGAACACTGATACTCGATAGCACTGTACCAGGGCATATCTGGTGTGGATCCTGTTCCCGATCATTTATGTTCATTCGTTAATGACTTGGGAATCCTCTTTCTAGACAGGACACATTGTAGCCGGTAAAGATGGGATCAGTTATATCAGCGGGTCTTGCTCAGGGTTAGAATTGACCCACTATAGTAGGTTAAATATCCTGTGTATAGTACCCTAACAACATGACTTATGAAGAAATTTGGACGATAGACGGTAGTCGGTGGTCGGTAGTCGGTAGTCGGTAGTCGGTAGTCGGTAGTCGGTAGTCGGTAGTCGGTAGTCGGTAGTCGGTAGCCGGAATTCTGTAGTCACTTTTGAAATCACTGTGCAATTCTCAATGAACATGATTCCAACAATCACAATCTATTATCGTGGCTCGAACTGGCTCTGTATTAGCTTGGTAGAAACGGGAATAATTGATGTGCACAACAAGAAAATCCCAGTCTTCAGCTCTTTGAATCGTAAGCCGGCAAGATGGTTCAGTCTGGGAAGTCAGAGTCCCACCATCCCGAAGGAAATCGCCCTTTCTAATGTAGTTAAAAGATGAATCATAATGTTCATTTGGTACATTGATAAATCCCAAGAGCTAATGTCTAGGATTTCCAAGATACAAGATCAAAGGTAGAGAAGGAAGCAGAAGTATTGTCCCCTCCATTAGTAACTTAGTCACAAACCTTTATTTTTCTTTTCCAATGGAATTCCCATGTTGAGTCACTGCATCTTGGTATACCCTGTGCAGTGGACATCCCCATCCAGTGCACTCATAGAGAACTATCAGACCTTTCCTCTTAGTCAAATTTCTTTGTCCTTTCAAGCCTCCACTGAACTTAATTACTACTCATCATTTCGTCCTGCTTGATCAACCCCACCAACGAACTGAGCTTGGCTGCCGTGCGCTCGTCCACCTGCTTTATGCGGTTCATGATATTCTCCTCTGTAGGAGTCTCCTTTTCAATTTCCTCCTCTTCATCATCATCTTCTTCATCTCCATCATCTGCAGCATCGTCAGATCCAAGCGAGTCGTTCTCCTCATTGGCCGCAAGCTCAGGGTCCACGAGATCCATGTTTTGCCGGTCTGCCTTGTTGGAATAGTCACTCTCGATGATCTGCGCCAACTTGGCCTTATCTATGGGCTCCTCTCTTTGCAACCTCCGAAGCTTGTAGCGGATGATCCTGCGGATAGTCTCCATGGGCTGCTTCTTGATCCATCCATCCTGCGCATCCACCGAGTCCCGGAAGAAATATGCATCTCCCTTGGCCTGTGTGTCATGGATTAGCGTCAAGATATCTTCGTCGAGAATGTCTCCGATTTGGAAGTTGATGGTTTCTGGGAGCTTGCGTCCCGTGAAAAAGAGAAACTCCGAGAGCTGTACATCACTTTCCGGATGGGACATGCGGATGGTGTTGGGAGTGACCTTAGGTGTCGGGATCCGCCCATTACCTCCTGGGTTATACTTAGTTCGAAGCCCTTGGAGCCGGAAGTACTCGCTCTGGTACACCCAGAATGCCTTATCGTCTTTAGGATTCACCCCAAGCTTGACGTTGCAAAAACGCCATGGGCCGTTCTTATAGCAGTATGACACGTAGGGCAAAGCCTCCTTGACTGCCAGCTTGAGTGGTTCTGGCACCACATCAATAAGCAGCTTCCGTAGCCAAATGGGTTTAAGAGCAAACAAGTTCTGGAGCTGTTTGATGCACTCATAGAGCTTTTTATCGGCGTACTCCTGCAGAAGATCGCTCTCTCGCAACCACTGGAGCTTGGACACGATCTCTGGAAGCGGTACTTGAGGTATAGTATCCTGGTAGTAGTCCACGGTATTGGTGAACAATTTCTTGGTGTCGGACTTCATGACCACCTTGCGGTCTCCATTCTCGTCCACAACTGTGATGGTGAACGGACTGGACTGGTAGCGGTAATCGAATGGAAACCGAACCCCACTGAAATGGGGAGGAGGAATGAGCTTATGGTCCTTGTTTTGGAAAAAGTCACCATTTTCAATGTCGTGCTTGGCGGGCTCGAGCTCCGTGTCAAAGTACTGGCGTACATTCTCAAACCGATGGTTATCAAGGATACCAGCCCGGTACTTCTGTACGGTAGCATTATTTTTGGTAGACATCTGGAAATCTGCCATGGCTCGGAAACTATAGTTTTTGTTGACAATGGCCACGGGTTCGATATCGCCATCGTCAGCATTGACTGAGTCATTTTCACTTTCACTACCACTATCGTCCAAGTCTTGGCGTAAATCACTTTGACGTAAATCACCTTGACATAAATCTTTCTGATCGTTTCCAGAAGCTCCAGACTTTGATCTTCCACTTTGAGACTCCTCAAGTTCATGTGCTTTTTGCTTCTGCAAAAGCTCCCGGATCGTATACTTGCCTGGGTGCTCATAGTAGTCTGAAGGTAAGTACTTCTTGGGGATGCGGACCTTGACTATGATTTTCTCCCGACGGTTGACCAGGGCCTGCACTGGGTGATGGAAAGGATCATTGCGGAGTCTGAGCTCAAGATTGCGTTCGTCGACAGAATGGCTGGATGGTTGGATCGGCAGCTGCCTGTACTGCGAGTTGACTGCCCTGCGGATCTTATCAGGGCCACCTAACATAGCAATTGCACGTGAAGGGTTCTTAACTATGAGCGGCAATTCCACGGCCGCCACGTGCGGGAGATCGAGGGAATGTTTCTCCGCGTGGTTTTCCATATTGTCCATATTATCCTTGGTAGGGGAAGACAGATGACTAGTGTGTGTGGAGTGAGAGTGAGAGAGGAGATGTTGAAGGTGCGCGATTGTTGTGCATGTTACGATGAATCTGAATCCATAGTGTGACTTTACAATAAACCTTCGCACCCACTAGATGGGATGCGACATGAACAACTGAAGAGGCCGAAATAAATGAAGACCAAATAAAGTGAGGAGCTCTGAAAAACGAAAAAGTGGGGAATTGTTAAAAATAAAAAAAAAAAAGGTGGGAAACTTGACAAATCGAACAAGTGGAAAATTCTAAAAACGAAAAAAGAGGGTGGTGCTCGAAGTGCTCGAAGTGTTAGACCCACCATGAGTAGTGTACTACCTATGTGGAGTTTGAAGTTGAAGGCATGTACTGGTTGATCAGAAGTCAAGCAGCCCCTTTGGCCCCTTCGGCCCTCATTACGATCTTTATTCTTCTATGCTGGACTATTCTATATAAGATGTGATTATCTTTCTAAGAGGATTCATCCGCGAATCAATATAACTAATAGAGTGTCTGACGCAACCAGAATCTAACACTAATAACTGGGGACACTAATGACTGGGGAAATTAATGACTGGGGAAATTAATGACTGTGGACTTTAATAACTGGGGACACTAAAGGCGGGGGGATCTAATGACTGAGGACACTTATGACTAGGAATTCAAGTAATCATCTCGAATGCTTGTACTCCTGTATGTTAAGTAAATATATATACTAGCACCTAAGGTACTGAATACCCGAATACACAGTTCTTAGACTGAAGCATATATGAAAGCACCCCGCTATGCGATCTGGGGTAATACGAATTGAACTCAATGTAGGGTCGTACCAGGACAAAAAACGAGTTGAGTAAGTGGGGGTATACTTCAACTTTCAAAATACTTGGTGAGAAAAGAACGGGTATATAATTTATAAAAGAAAAAATTTGGTGATAAGGAGTTTTCAGAATAATTATTTTTTTATGTGTATTGTATTTGGCCTGCAATGTAGAGGTGTACTTAGGAAGGTGAATAGTGTTTTTAGTTAAAAATCCCTTTAGGTAAAGTGATGTTACTCTCTCTATTTGTGGTATCAAAATCCCCATTGTCATGTTATTGATCATGTTGTATTTAATATCTGCCCAAGTTAGAGCACTTGTATTCATTTATGGCAGCCAAAGAGGTTATGAGCCCTGTAATATATGGCTCAATTTGCAACTTTGTTCATGATCTCTTATAAGAGAGACTACCTCTTTGATAAAAATCCTTTCTTCTACTCCTAGACTAATTTTTCATGCTAAAACTATCTTTTTCAATACTTATCCTAGGCTTCTACCACTCTTATTATCAATAGCCCAATTTGTTTCATTTAATTTGTTTCATCTTCCTTTTCTTATGTGCAGTCGCGCGAAGATATATTAAATTTGAGATGTACTGGTTTCGCATGTTCGTCAGCGACGCGTAAAAAAATTTCGCCGAAATACTGCTGCGCGATGTGTAAAAGGGCAAAAAAAGAATGCTTGCCTTCAGCCAGATTCGAACTGACGATCTCCTCATTACTAGTGAGGTGCCTTACCAACTTGGCCATAAAGGCTTCTTGTTAGAGAACGCTACGGGTTCTTACCATATCGAAAAATAGACTTTTGGGCACCTGCAAGTATGAAAATACCCCTGGAGGTCGCTACAGGGGCTTTTCAGGAAATCTAATTTGATGGGCGTATTTTTCAGATTGCACTTAACCTATACTGAAGTTTTTGTAAAATTCCAAGAGGTGGAAGTGGGTTAAATTGGTTAAAATAGATTGAAAATTAACTTTAGCGATTCCGAAAGATGCATACATAATGCACCTATCGGGCTTCTTGAACTCGTATAATTTGAAACCATGCGCAAATAAAGAAGATAGTTCCTTTCTAGGTAAATATTGTAGAAGACCAGAGAAGTTTAATGAAAGTACTTTGATTTATATATTTCAATGAAAATGTGCATTAAACTACATAACAAAAAAGTGGGTCTTAAAAATTGAAATTTCCACTTATGAATTTGCCACTGTGTCTGGGGTATGTTTCAGGTAACCCAATGAGGAAACAACCCCTTTCGTACCCACAATAAGGCGAGATGAAGGCCATAAGTCCCATTTTTCAGTTTTCGCTCCCTAAAACACCATTTTTTAACCCCCTCAATTTCCAGTACAACTTAATTCCAGTACAACTCAATTCCATACAACTCAATTTCCAGTACAACCTCAATTCCCAATATCACCCACTATTTAGCTACGATCTCATAAGTAATTGAACTAAATATGAGAATGCTTTTGTCTCGATCCCAAACTACGTAAATCATGTATGGTTCTGACCAAGATCCTCGCAACAAGGATGGATTGCTCCGTGTTTTAAACGGTATCAGTTTGTCTGAAATAGATCTCATTGATTTATCAGAGCAAAGCAATGATGAAAATGGCTTTGAGTCTGAATCTGAGCCTGAAGATGGTCAAGGAATAGGCCCAATGTATGGAGGTAGAATGGGAGGCAGAAAAATCAAAAACAAAACAAATCAGGAAAAGGGAACCAAAAAAAGCAGCCATCTGTGTACCCATTTCGGATATGAGTCACTCTGATATACTGTTTGCAATGATGATTTACCTATATAGTTGCCAATGTCAATGTCAACAGCCAATCAATGTTAGTTTCAGTATGGATAGGGCACCACCCATAGAAGCCCACGCCGATTGATCTAAAAATCTAAAAATGGACATTCCAAGATGCTATCCCCTCAGTCACCATGGACCCAGGCGCCAGGGTGGAATGTGATAAACTCGAAGTACCAGCATTGTATGTGAATATTTTTCCCAGTTGGATTAGGAGAAAACTGGTTGACTAGTTGACCCTGCGGTCAACTACTTAAGTAGCTCAATTCCCTCGTTTTAAGGAATCATCAACCAACAAAAGTAACTCAGTAAATGAACGACAATCAATGTGTCGATTTTTTAAGATGGGATTCGGATCACCACAATGAGGAGCGGCCAGATATCAATTCAAATCCTTGCGTACTTTCAATTAACGAGCTCAAATTTTTTTGTACAAGGCTGGGAGGTTGGTCCTGAAATGGAGGAGTACATCTGTAAGATGAGATATCCTAGGTCCTCATTGAAGAATGTGAGATCACAAATGAAGAGTACTCTTTGGTAATCTCAGGCTTATGTTTGTTCTGCAATGGGAAAATGGGGATTGAGTGCCAGAGGTGATTCGAAGCTCCAAGAAGCTTACCCAACGTAGCACTTTTCAAAAATTCCTCTTCTGGGATTTGCTCCTTCAATGTCTGGAGTTTCTCCTCGAGGTTATCGTCCTCCAAAGCATCATTCTGTAAGTGTCTGAAGCTGTTGAGAGGCATCCTTCTCAATTCCAACTCTATAGGCAAATGAAGCGACTTCACCTAAAACAGAGGGACTAACAGATATGATAATAAAGCCCGCTAAATGTTCAGATCAAGGTAGAGTTTTCAAACAAATCATCTAACTGACTAACAGACTAGTCCAGCTTCAAATATCCCATAGTATAGACAGATATATGTATTCATGATCTTAGGTGTGATGTATTGTGGAAATGCGTATCCCTGGCGGTGATCAATAGCCTTAGTTTAAATCCACTCTTTTACACAAGCTTACACACACAAAGACACGGATCAGATTTGAAAGAGTGAATAGTAAAAAAATGGTTGATTATCTATGAAGTGCGGGGTGAACCCCCTATATATTCGCATGGCTGCAAAAGATGAAACCCCCCTTCCTTCTGAGGGGAACGCATGCGCGGCGAATATATAAGGGGCTCGTCCCCTACCCGCAAAAAAACTGTTTCTTCCATCAATTCTAAAATACTGATTGCCAGACAGTAATTGGATTCATGGGGTTAGTGTAATATGGAGTGGAGTTTGTTGTCCAGTTGTTCAGCTGTTCAGTCGTCCAGTGGGTTGCAAGTTCAAGTTCAAGTTGTGAAAGAAGGTGGTGTTGTTTTAGTCATTCCAAAATGGCTGTAGCGGTGCTAACGTGAGATAAGAAAGATCACTCTCTTTTACAGACTACTCTTAACTATTTCAATTTACCTACCGGCTACTATTGACTATTGACTATTAACTATTGGGCTACCTACTATTAACTATTGATGATTGGCCAGGTTTGACTACTATTGTTCATTGACTCCTATTTTAGTGACAGTTATTTACATAACCACCATTGACCATTGACATTGGCGTTGGCATAGGCGTTGGCATTGAAATTGTCATTGATGATGCTAGTGGTTACTCTTAGGACCCTTTGACGGGCATAACAAAGCAACACCCTCGGTCAATGTGCAATTATTGGGCGCATGAGGTTTAAAAGTCTATTGTTAAAGCATTGCATGGTGCGCCAAGTTAATGGTTATGATTGACTTTTCCAGGATATTTTTTTCAAATCATTTTACCAATTACCTTTTGAACTTCAAATATTTCTCAGCTTTTTTTTGAAAATATTTCCGTTTTTTTTTACTTTCTTATTTTTTTTTTGGTTTCCACATTGTTCTCCAAAATTTTCTTGGCTTCTACTTTCAGATTATTTTCTGATCTTCCAGATCTTTTCCAGATCATTATTTCTAGGTTGCCAGTTGTCTCAAGGAACTGGAAAAAAAAACTGATTATGAGTGAACAAGAACTACTTACAAAATTCAATTTTTCGAATCTCAGGCTATAACTATCATAAGATATGTTTCCACAAGAAAAACTCTGCAATTAGTGGTAACTACTAGATATTCCACCGGATTGGGTCGTGTATAGCTATGGGCTAATCAGAACATTGGAATTGGGCTCTACAGTTGAACTCGAATAGCTCATTTCCATTTCTGGACTCCCTAAAATGTTATTCAAAGTGGTACAAGGATGGCGGTTCCGTGGAGGTTCCCAAAGTGGTATTCAATCTGGATTTAGAAAAGGCGGGGGTGGTGTGTGGTGTGTGGTGTGTGGAGTTTGGTGTGGAGATCATTATCATGCTCCGATCAGCCGACACCCGCGCATCAGCAAATCGGCATGTGTGGATTCCCCAGGCTTGGATGCAGGTCGTTCCGGCAGAATCGGAAGTGCACGCCCATTGGAGTCCATTGGAGCCCAGTGATTGGTGAACTCAGGTGGTGCACGCACGACCCGCCAACGATTTATAGCACCCCTTCCGCACCAGCGCTTCCCCCGGCATTTCTACTCCACCTCAATTTCCCCATGTTTAAGGCTGCTGCTAGATCCTTTTCTACTTCCCCATCTTCCGCATACAAGGTTGCCGTTTTGGGTGCCGGCGGAGGCATTGGCCAGCCATTGTCCCTTTTGATGAAGTTGAACCACAAGGTTACCGACTTGGCCTTGTACGACTTGAAGGGTGCTCCAGGTGTTGCTGCCGATGTGTCTCACGTCCCAACCAACTCCACCGTTAAGGGATACGACCCTGAGGGATTGAAGGACGCTTTGACTGGTGCTGACGTCATTGTGATCCCAGCCGGTGTGCCAAGAAAGCCAGGAATGACCAGAGACGACTTGTTTAACACCAACGCCTCTATTGTCAGAGACTTGGCTAAGGCTGCTGCTGAGCACGCCCCAAATGCTGCTCTCTGTATCATCTCCAACCCAGTGAACTCCACCGTTCCAATTGTTGCTGAGGTATTCAAGTCCAAGAACGTCTACAACCCTAAGAAGTTGTTCGGTGTCACCACTTTGGATGTGTTGAGAGCCTCCAGATTCGTTTCTGAGATTGCTGGTACTAACCCAGTTGACGAGCACGTGACCGTGGTCGGTGGTCACTCTGGTATCACCATTGTGCCATTGTTGTCTCAGACCAAGCACAAGGACTTGGCCACCGAGACTAGAGACGCTTTGATCCACAGAATTCAATTCGGTGGTGATGAGGTTGTCCAGGCCAAGAACGGAGCTGGTTCCGCCACCTTGTCCATGGCCCAGGCCGGTGCTAGATTCGCTGGTGCCGTGTTGAACGGTTTGGCTGGCGAGAGAGACGTGATCGAGCCATCTTTCGTCGACTCTCCTTTGTTCAAGGATGAAGGTGTCGACTTCTTCTCTTCCAAGATCACCTTGGGTACCGAGGGTGTCAAGACCATCCACGCCTTGGGCGAGTTGTCTAGCCACGAGGAGGAGTTGGTGGCCAAGGCCAAGGAGACCTTGATTGGCAACATCAAGAAGGGTGTTGACTTTGTTAAGCAAAACCCATAGGAAGACTAGTGTATATATTGAATTCCGTGATGACCCACATATTAATAAGTTTAGTAGATGGTAGTGTGGTTAGCATTGTGCAGGCATATTATTATATATTACCAATCACATCACATGATATAAATAGGTTAGATCACGTGATATAAAAAATAAATATTATTTTTTTCGTTTTCAATATGGTGTACGGGTGTGACACGCATAATCAGGCGCGTATTCAAAATGGTAAACATATTTGCGCATAGACTGCAGACAAAAGCACAATGGAAGCTAGGTGCATTTGACTGCAGAGTTCCAAAAGTAAAGGAGTCGTGCAGAGTGTATGTTGCAGTTGCAGTCTATTTTAAGTAGTCTAGATCGAGGCCCCGAGTTAGATGAAATAGACTTTCCTGTAAGCCGAAGCCGACCTGAAACAATCCTGAAACATATCTGAAACACTCATGCAAACACTCATGCAAACAAGCCTATATTACCAAATCTGCAATACCAGAACATGGAGCTCGTACATAAAACACTCGCATAAATAAAAGTTCCCCTTGCCCCGTCTTTTGACAGGCGGTAAAACCCAATGGGCGCAAATTCACAAGTGAGACATTATCGCGGTTGCCATGCAGTGGGCTGCGCCATTAACACGCGCAGAAGAAGACATTGATCCGCAGCTGGCCCGCGGTAGCAACGTCACGTAGAGCCTTTCTCGTGTGCACATACTTACCTCGAGCATGGCGTTGCAGATTAAGTATGGACGGGCATAATAAGGCAAAATGCCCCCAGAACGGTAAATGCAGCCGGTGCATGTGCAGGAACGCAGCGGGGCGGGCCAGAACCCACCCGCTGTCAAGTGGCTTCGGCGTGCAGTTGGACCCACCGTAATTTATGAAGCGTCAGCCTCAGCCAGACCATTGTGTTTCATGGCACCAGAAAATACGAGGGAATACGGTATCGCTAAGCCTTGCGCGGATTTCTTGCGGTATACTAGCGGAAACCCATTGATAATGTCGGTAGCAAGCGGACCAGGCGCAAGATGAATTCTTTTTATAAGCGGATGGAATTGCGCCTGCGACTGAGAAATTGCGGCTCAGGATCGGTTGAATGTCGATCCGTGGTTGTCAAGCTGTGGTGGGATCACAATAGGACTATGTGCAGGCCTCGATTTTAGCATAGTGACGCAGTTCCAAGCGACATTATCAGCGACATTAAAGATTGGAGGGATTCAAAGCGGGCAGAAATCGGTAGCATATGTCACCAAGAGCGCCTGCTTTTAGTCCCGACAAGTAAATATATCGACATGGCCCGAGTGGGCAAATCCAATTATACCATGCAACCAGTTTACGGTATGGATGTTCCGTAGGCAACCCGCAGACGCGACTTATAGGCAGCGGCCAACAAAGGTTGTGGGCTCGGAAAAAGCACCCAACCGATATGCCAAAAACGACCAAAAAAGTATAACCCCAGAAATCAGCGACATCCGCAGCCCCGGCGGGCGGGCTTAGCATGATCGACTTAGGCGACAAGGCGGAACATGATCTACGCCGCGACATGCGACTCGCGACATGGGCCATGTCGCTGGGCACACACCACCAGGCGGTCGCACGCGTAATTTTTTCTTTCTCCTGTCAACCGCCAGCCACAGACAATTACACCTTTTGCCCCGCCAACTAGCCCTTCACGCCTTTTTCTCCGGCCTTCACTTCCCTTCTCCGAAACTCTCCCCGTCCCACGATCTCCAGGGGCTTTTTTCCGGAGCTTTTACGTCTCTTTCCGCACCGCAGGCGTTGTTTTACTGCCAGCCAGCTCACGAGACCCATCTGAGCCCCGTCCGTCAAGCCATTTTTCTTGCCAGTGTCGGCCACAGCCTTCTCTGGTGCTTTAGTAAAGGGACCTGTGTGTAGCCGCGGGACTATCGTGGCCCTCTGAACTCTTCCGTCCATTTCTCCGTGATGGCGCCATGGAAAACTATCTTATGAGCTCCCCTACTCAGCTCTCTCACGTGTATCTACCCAATGAAAATGGCAAAGCGGCTTCAGATGAGCAGTACACGCTACTGTTTCACACCGGGCGCCCAGAGTCGGCCGATAACCTCCTGCTGCATACGTCTGGCCATGGAAGTCTTGGCCAAGCCAATCTTGGTCAAGGAAATGCCCAAGCAAATGGCCAAGGAATTCTTCAGGGAGGTATAGGCCAGGGCAATTTCTCTGCACATGGCAGCATTTCTGGCCAGGGAAACCTTTCTGCACATGGCAGTATTTCTGCACATGGCAGTACTCCTCATGGAAGTACTCCTGGACATGGAAACACCCCAGGGCATGGAAGCACTCCTGCTCATGGAAATATTGGACATGGAAATACACCTGGGAATGGAAACACTCCCGGAAATGGAGGTATGCAGAACCCTCTTGCAAAAGCACACCTCGATGGGCGCCTCAGTCCGTCGGTGTATGAAGACATGGACTTTGCTCTGGATCTCCCGGACTTCTCGTACGACCAGACCATCAGCTTGGATCTCGACGAGGAACGGCTTGCGCCTCATTCCATGATCGGCAGAACTTCCCATTCCAAGACTTTCTCCTTTGACGGAGGCTCGTTGCAGATGCCATTCACTCTCAACTCCGGCTCTAAATTCTCCAACTTCCTGCACCTGCGCAATGTGTCGTTGGACGACTCCAATTATAGCAGACTGGACTTGGCTAGCACCACTTATGCCACAGGCTACTCCAGCGGCCATAGCCATTCGGTTTCATTGGCATCCAACTCAGCCGATCCGCCTAGTGGCACGTTTTCCCATTCGATATCCAATTCCACGCTACAGTCGGTGGACTCAGTACCTCAACTCTCGCTGCTGATGTCCAACAAATCGCTCCAGGACTCGCCATACTCCATGGTCAATGTGTACCCCAGTAATGTGGTTTCCACACCAGGAAGAAGGCGCTTGCTGACGTCACTATCGACCAGCAACCTTTATGCTACGCCGTTGCGTGGCTCCACCATGCATTCACCCACTGTCAAGGTGGGCAAGACGCCATTGAAGTCACATCACGTACGCTCCCGCTCCAAGCCTCTGGTATCCATTGAAGCAGGTTCGTCTCAGTTGTTGGCGCTGATTGCCAGCATGAAAAACCTTTCCACGCCGTCCATGAATTTTGCGCCATCCATGAACCTTCTGGCGCCGAATCTGGCCGTGGCCCCCTCCAATATGAAGTTACCAAATGCCCCATACAACGTGCCACACTCTGCTCCAATCAATCACAACGACGGCTCTAATCCATTTGAGAGTTCGTTTATTTCGCCAAAAATGGACATGAATTTGAGCGATTTGGACGCAACGCCCCTAGCCACGCCAGCCAAGAGCTTACTGAGCTCGCACATGCAGAACTTCACCCCTATTCCCCATAACCAGTCGTTCGGCGGCTCGCTTAACGAAACTAACCTACTGCGGCTCAGCCGCGTGGAGATGATGGAGCATGGAATTGATCTGCAACTAGGACGGATGGATGGAATGGATCAGAGAATGGAACATGTAATAATGGACCTGCAGCTAGGAAGGTTGGACCTGCAGATAGGAAGGATGAAGCTGGTCCTCGGTCGGGAAGGAAGAGCAGAGCAGGAATACGAACGGAAAGATCGAACATCGGTGGACTCCATAAAAATAGAGGAGCAGGATGATGACGCATGCAAGCAGCTCAAAAGAGCCAAGTCTTACATGGGAGTCCACGATATGCAGAAGGTGCCGTTGAGCAGGGCCGCCAGTGCCCATAGCCTAAAGTCTTCTGCATACCCACAATCGGCCTCCATTGACTTATTGCTGCCTGAAATCATGGGCGCTAACCGCACTGAGTTCCGCACGGGGTTGAAGTCGTACCCTGCATCCATCGACCTTGCAGCCATAACTAAGCTGAATCAGCCCTCAGCCTCCCAGAGCTATCAGCAAGCGGCCGGGTACTCGGACTATCTGCCGGAAAGAGAATACGACTCCTACGATACTAAGGACCGGCTCCTCCCGCCCATTATCGCGTCGTCCCGTGCTCGCGGCCGCAAGCTGCTGTTATCAGGGCAACAATCTTCTGGAAAGCATCAATCCGGAAAACATTTATCCGGACATCAGGCGTACCCAACGCATCTGCAGATCCAGGAAACATCCACCACGGAAGAAATCGCCAAGTTCGCCGAGAAAATTATGAACCTGGACCAAAAAAGACCCATTGTTGTGCAGGAGGACACCGATGAGGTTCCCGACCCCAAGAAAAAGCACAAGTGCCCTTTATGCCTTGCCCGCTTCCAACGGCCTGAACACGTCAAGCGACACTTGAAGTGCCATTCGTCTGAGAAGCCGTTTCAGTGTGACATTGGCGAATGTGGCCGCCGCTTTAATAGAAAGGACAACCTAAAGGCACACTTGAAGAAAATCCACGGCAAGGTGGTTTAGCTACGGACACTCACTGAATGAGATGTGTAAATATATATATGATACGACACTATGTAGTGACTGCTTGATTAGACTTGACGAATATTTTGCTCGAGTATTGTATATACGTTGTGGTACTGCACACTGTGTGGAATATACATATAAGCTAATTTCTTACACGGTTGTAATTGAAGAGTTTTAGGGTTCGAGGTAGTCATAGATGAAAGTGTATTTTATTCTACAGCTATGAATTATCATATCACCGAAAATCAGGGAATGAAAAGCTACATAAATCACCCTTTTGTTAGACTCACCATAGGCAATATCTTCCCCATAGTAATTTTTTCGACCCTTCGACATCCAATCCTTTGACTATAACAATATATAACAATAACAATTCAACGGTCCTGTCTAGGCCCCTGGCCCAACATACAGGATATTGATTGTTGGGCTGCCAAGCCATAAGACTAGCTCACCTCTATTGTTTATATGCATGCCGTTGTATGCAGCTCTTTCCCTTGTCACTTAGATAGCCGACAAATATATCTAGCCGAGTGCCAAACATTTAAAAGGTCAATTTCTATTACGAATGAAGAAAATAAAGACTATTGAATCAAGAATCTCACACCAATCACAATTCTATATACTGCGTGGAAGAAATAGATATAGCTCAATGATAGGTGAGTGCGCTCATAGGAAAGTGTGGATGCTCAATAGCGAGTGATCCAATGAAATCAATGTATTTAGAGATCATGCAGAGTCAGATCAATTAATGTCGAGTTATTTACCCATGCAGGCTCAAAACCAAGTGCAGGCTCAAAATCAAGTGCAGGCTCAAAATTAAGTAGTATTAAGAGGAGCAATTTATGATCAAGAGAGCATTGTATTCAGGTAGAGATAATAGGTATAATTTTCTCAGTAATGATCGGACAATAACATATTAAAAGAATTTTTTTCTTGATCTTCTCACTGATATGTATTAAATAATTACTGTATAGATATATGACTTCTTTTGAAAATCCTATGTGACAGACTCCCTTTGGTGATCTATGAGGTGTCCATATGCTTATTAATGGTGCAGAGCACATATATTCACATGTACAGGTTTTATGTTAGCAGTAGACCTCGATAGCTTCATTTCTACTTTAAACTCTACAATGATCAATACGACTGAACCCTGTTAGATTTTTGTTTGTTGGTAAGTCTTTTACCTAAGTAGTTAGTGTCTGTATTCGTTGATAATTCCTCCAGGAGAGAATTCCGAGCTACATAACTTTTTGGGATTTTGGAAGGAAAAATAACTAAAAGGGTTTTGATCTGGATATTTTACTTGCTGAGTTCCTAGGCACGTGAGCTCAATCCGTGTATGGGTAGTGCTTTGTCCGTATTGGATACTCACATCCTCAGATACAAAGTAGTTACTTTATGATTCACATAGAAGTTCATACTCATAGAATTCATACTCATTGATAATGATGGATTACTAATGGAGATACTTTCAAAGATGCATAACCTTGCGTTCTGGATTTCTATGTAGTGGTTCGGTGGTGTATCGCACATCACCCAAGGTATTTCTCAAGTACCACAAGTTCAAAATAAATACATTTTGGGATCTATATCCACAATACTAAACTCTTTAATTTACTATTTATCTAAAAAAATAAATACTTTGGAATGTGGAAGAAATGAGTACTAGTTCTAATGTATCATTGTTTATATGCAGTAACAGGAATTTCAAGAGTAAGAAGTACTGTTTAGTACTAATTTTATAACTGTTATATGATTTTGGTATATCCAAAAGTAATCACATGAAATTTGGACAGGTTTGGAGCAAAAATGGATTTTTGGCACGCACTTGATTTTTTATGGTAATACTACTTTACGAGAATTAATGTGTACTTACTGAAATAAGTGCGAACTCACTCTATGTATCCATGTATCCACCAACCATTATAAACAATACACTTTTAGAAAATCAAAGCGTATAGCTTTGTTTAAATATGTAATTTACTTCAATAATAAAACTTATGAATCCAGTTTCACTCTGGCTTCAAGAAGTTCCAGGTTTCAAGTGTTACCTCGACCTCACTGAAGGTATTCATCTCAATACTGACTTCTAAAGCTATAGTGATTTCTGAGCCTATAGTGATATCTGAC
Organism: Metschnikowia matae var. maris; assembly: GCA_002370695.1. Lineage (NCBI taxonomy): Eukaryota > Fungi > Ascomycota > Pichiomycetes > Serinales > Metschnikowiaceae > Metschnikowia > Metschnikowia matae. The sequence continues at coordinate 72,346 of NKZH01002339.1, forward strand.
AATTTATTGAAACCTGAAGTTAAACTGACCTCGGAAGAAATAGTGAATTCAATTGATTATACTGTACCTTGAAAACGGTGTAGTACTTCGATTAATAAAGTACACTTCAACTCATAGTAAAAAGTATCATGAACGAATGTAGTGCTTTAACTAACGATATTAAGTATTGATTTATAACTTAGTCTTGTAGAATGGCATGGTAGTGAGCTAATAGTACAATAGTACAGTAGTACAGTAGTACAGTAGTACAGTAGTACAGTAGTACAGTAGTATAGAATTGAGGCAGTATACTAGTAGAGTGCTTGAAAGACAGCCTTTCCAGGTGAATAGAATTTTTCTGGTAGACCTTTTCTTATATAGACTTTAAAGACTTTTCACCATATCCATCATTGAACAACTATTTAAATACCTAACTGAGTACAGTAGAATCAATTGCTCTTAAAAACTAGTCCCACCAAAAAGCCTCGTGCTGGTAATACTACATTGTATATTCATACTGCTTCGGAAGGGAAAATTTCTTCCATGGTGTTCACTATCTTGGTACTATAATTAATTTATTGTCCACCTGATGCCCCAACTCTTGTTGTAGATAGGGCATTATCAATTTTACAGGTTATGAGCCCCGCCAAGGTCTTGGAGCAGTATTGAAGTTTAAGGAAAGGGAACCTAGAAGTAGAAGCTCTTGTGTATGGTCACAAAAGGACCTCGGAATTTTTTTCCAGTGAATTCTTGATATTATTGTTGGTCAGTAGGTTTAAAAAGAGGTTCTTTACTATACCAAAGGTGTATCAAAAAGTCTAAGGTATTAGCATATCTAGCCATCCAAGACTGTTGATGGTAAATTACTAATATTGAAGTACAGGGATGGAAATTTTCTTCTGCCTACCACATAAGATTCCTGCCTCATACAATTCCTGCCACATATGTGATACTCTATGCAGATGCTCCAGTAGTAGCAGTAAACAGTAAACAGTAGTAGTGATATGGCATAAAGCAACAGTAGAATAGTAGTAGTCTAATAGTAAAGTTCCAGGGTAGTAGTGTAGTAGTGTAGTAGTGTAGAACTTTAGTATTGTTATTAATATGGAGTATCGTAATAGACGTATAGTAGTCTAGTAGTAGCAATATTGACATAGCATCTATCAATAGTAGTGCAGTAGTACTTTAGTATACTCTACAGATACTCCATACAGATACTCTATAGTATTTAATTTAATCCTACCATCATCGCACTACTCTGAATTGACTACAGTACTCCCTAGTAATACTGGATAATCAGATACTCTGGAATATACACTCTAGTGCACCTTATAGCTCATAGTCTGTTCCTAACAGTGCAATTAAAACCGTATGATTATCTTACAGTTAATTGTTTCTAGTAGGGGTAAAAGAGGTCTCAGCTTATTAGTCAAAGGCTACATAGACTTTCCTATTCATAGCTGAGGTGTACTGGAAGAGGAGACTAACCGGTGTGGTCTCTTGCATCCCACTGACAGACAGCCCAATAGAACTAACTCACTACTTACTTATACCCTTTTGACTGAATATACTAGTACTAACAATAAGAATATCAATTATGTATCCACATCGGTCTACTATATCCTTTCAATATACGTTCTAGTCTATCTTTTTCTGTACCAGTACACTATTTCTCGGTTGTTCCCTGATTAACCTTTGGTATTGATCCCTAAAATGAGACTTAATTCTATAACAGCCCAGTTATTATCTTTAGGTGAAGAAGTTCAGGGGAATGTGGGAGAATTGCATACAATGATGCCATAGTACTTCACTATGAGTCAATAAAGCATTAGTCAAGAAAGCATAAGTCAAGAAAGCATAAGTCAAGAAAGCATGAGTCAAGAAAGCATGAGTCAATAGAGAATGAGTAATATACCAAGTATTTACTGATGTAAAAAAGAACAAGTTTTTAGAGGCCATGTGAAGGCTGAAAGCTGAATAACTCTATATCTGAATTAAAAAGGGAGCACTGTTCAACATAGTCAAGTATTCACAGAAGTGTAGAACTCTAGAGGTGCTCATAGTAGTGTACCAGAAATACATAGACACATGGATTGTATAGATTTAGGTGTATAGATTTAGGTGTATATATTTAGATGTATATATTTAGATGTATAGATTTAGATGTATAGAGGCTATTCCAGGTGACAGAGGTACCAATTTATGGTACTTAAGAAGCTTTGATGGGTATGGTTCTTGACATCTTGGGACTTCCTCTCGGATATCGAGTCATTAATAAGAGATGTTACTGATTATTATAGATGCACCAAAGGTTTCCTATTATGTATAGAGTTTGCATTGTTGATCTTCTCACGGTATCACCCTCATCCATAGTACCCACCGTATCACTCTATCAATGACAGTATACCCACAGTTTATGATATATTCTTTAATACATTTATGCCTTAGTAAATTTATTGTACCTTGATGATTACTTAAAGAGAAAAACCCAGGCGGCTCGAGTAACTTTGAGAGAAACGTGGCCTCGAAAAACTCTTCACTAGAACAATGGTAAGGATTGTTCCAGAATTTTCGAAAAGGCCATTATAGCACTTTGTGCATTGATGCCCGATGACCATCATACGGCATTTGCAATGGCCATTGTTACAATAGGACTGAGACTGAGAGGCTTCATAATAACTCTATAAGTAAGGCCCTGTCTATGGAGGATCTAACAGTTTATTCTGTATCCTAAGTCTGACATTGCATGAGTGGAGACCTCCTGAGATCCTTATATCTCTAATGGTATCCAATTTCACATTCATGTTACACACTTTGAACGTAAGTACGAGTTTACTTAAGTGAAGGTTCTGAACTGAGATTCAGACTAGTGGTGAGTATGTTTATCACCTACATACCAATATACGTAGACGCAGAACACCAAATCTAGTTGCCTGGATACTTTCTCACAACGGCATCTACAGCACGGCAGTATGCATCGATGTTGGAGTCGTTCAAGCCAGCCACATTGACACGACTATTTGAAGTACCATAAACATGGTGCTCCTCAATCAATTTCTCACACTGCAATGGGGTCAAGCCAGAATACCAAAAGAGACCATTCAGTGCGGTCACGTGGGTCCAGTCTCCTGGGGTTCCCAATTCTTGGAACCGTTTAAGCACTTTTGCTCTGACACCCTTTAAGCGCAGAGTCACATCAAGCACGTCCTGAGCCCAGATCTTGCGTAAAGCAGGGTCCAGTTGCACAATGGCAGACACACGTGCACCAAAGGCAGGAGCAAAAGAAAATTCATGACGAATCAAAGCAACCAATTGAGACATAATGGCTACAATCAGTCCCTCGTCCTGCAGACAAACATGGGTGCAACCAACTCTCTCAGAGTAAAGACCCATGTTCTTAGAGTAACTTTGACACGCAATAAATTCAAACTGGCGACGGTACGCCTCTCTAATAGCCCAAGCATCCTCATCTACGTTACCACTGGCAAAACCTTGGTACGCAATGTCAAAAAGTGGGAAAAGGTGTTTGTCCTGCACAATATCAAACACCTGCATCCACTGGTCTTGGGTAAGATCTATTCCGGTTGGATTATGGCACACAGCCTGCAACACAAACACAGAGTTTTCAGGGGCTCCATTCAATGCAGCCAAAAGTGAGTTCATATCCACTTCTTGTTTTCCTGAATCGTAATAATTGTACGAGTGGTAGTTACCTCCAGCATGTTCAATCATACCTTGGTAATTGCTCCATGCAGGCGTACCCACGTAAAAATCCTTGAGTCCGCACGTGACAAGATAAGCAAATGCTAAATGTAAAGAACCAGATCCCAGGACGGCCTGCACAGAAGCCACGTTGGCATGGTTCTCTCCAAAAATGGTTTTTTGCGCGTTACTAACAAACTCTGCAATTCCCGACATTTGTGTGTAGCAGTGACCAGGATCATTTTCGGCAAGTTTTTGCTTGGCCAATGCCACACAGGGGAAAATGTAGTCTGGGTCGCCATCCTCAGTTTTGTAAACACCAACACTCACATCGATTTTGTCGGAGGTGGGGTCGTTCTTGTACGAGTTCATGAGACCGATGATAGGGTCTGGAGGAACCTGAGGAAGCGAGAAGAAAGTCATGGTTGAATCTAAAAACGGAAGTAGGGGGTGTACGGAATGGAATTTAAATAGACACCTAATTGGGCCTTAAGAATGGATGATATTATGGATCTCAAGAATGCTCCTGGATCCTGATGCGGAAATGAGCCTTTTATACGTGGAGAAATGCTCGGGCAGAACAAACGCCGCGACCGTCGCACCGTCACATCTGTACACCAACACAAAGATACGTCACGTGGTCACCCATATGTTTCACCACGTTACCATCACCTTCACGTACACCGTCACGTGCGACGTGCGCCCACGAGTTCCATGCAGCTGCTCACAATCTGGGACACCTGCTCTTCATACTCATTCCTGCAGGCGTGTACGTCCTCCACGTGACCCTTAATAGAGATGCCAATGAACTTGATGTTATTGGCCACCACATCCGCTTCTGTACTGCCCGACTGCTGATTAGTCAGACTAGCCAACTGATCCACGAAGTTCTGCACCCGCGAGAGGTAATCGCTCAAGTCGTTGTCGTATAGCTCGTAGACTTCTTGGGCCGTGTGCGACTTGATGAAAATGGCCAATGTTTTAATCTTCAAAAGAAGAACTGCTGCAGACACCGTGGTGTCCATCTTTAAAACTTTCTCCACCAACTCTTTCTTGAAATCGGCCACCCGGGGGGTCTTAGTCCTGGACATCACCTGGAGCACCAACATCTCCACTTCTATTGCGTCTTCTACAGGCAAGAGGTACTCGTAGGCTTCCGAATAGGGAAGAAAGTCAATGTAAGGCAGCGACTGGAATCCGAGGGTCGTCAATTTCCGGAGAAACTTAAGGTACAATGTCGCAACATCCTTGTAGTAGTTGGAATTATCGGCAATAACCTTTGTTTGACGCATCAAATGTCGAGCATTATCAGCCGCGACAATATCGCGGGCCAACGCTGTAGTCAAGACATTGTTAAAGAAATGGAACGCCTGGTACTGGATCACGTCCATGAAGTTCATCTGGAGGATTTTGAGAAGCGCACGGGCCACGACGCCCTGGCCATTGTGCTGGGCTAGTAATTGCTGCTGCTGTTCCGTACTGGAGATGCAGTTGCCGAGAGATATGGCACAGGCAGAAACGACATAAGGGTCGGAAGATGCAGATATCCGGGCAAGATTGGCGCCAATGTCGGCACTGTTCTTATATGCAGGATACGACGATACATTACCACAAGCAGCGAACAAATTGCGACGAATGTTCAAGTATTGTGGAAGTTTCAGTGGGATAGGAATGCTGAGGAGCTCCACAAGTGGGCCAAGGGTGTAGAGAGTCGAGTCCTGCACATTTGTGCAGTTGTAGAGGATTTCAGACGAGGCGAGGAGCATATCGTTGATGCCGTCAATGTCGTCAACGTTGTCAATTTCGCTGGTCACGACATTCTCCAATTTGGACACCTTATTCCCCGCCATTACAGCAAAGTGCCCATACCCCTCCATAAACTCGCCTGCCGCTACCCGTTCTGGCATAAGGCGACTCCATTCCTTCACAAACTCCAAAGGGCGCTCGAAATCCAACTCCTCTAGAGAGTGCACCTGATCAATCTCTCTCCATAACTGACGATAGTACTCCATTACCCATTGCTGGCAGCCACGCTCACACAAACGGTTCACAAACAGCAGCAAATCGTCAGGTTCCACAGAGCGGATGTATTGGTTTATCAAGATCAGGAAGAGGGACAGCTCATTGACATGCCGGGCAGGGGACAATTGCAAAGCACGCGACCAGAAATCATCCTCCTGGAGCACCTGGCGCCTATTCTCTAAATTATCTGCCACGTAATTGACTAGCACCCGGAGCACATCTCGCGGATGACGAGGGAAAGCGGCAAGGACCGAGGGGAGAAGACCCCGAATCTCGGGGCTGCTACGGGCGTCAGCGTCCCGTAGAACGGTCCCAAGCTCGTGGAGAGCCTGTTGGGCATCGAAACTGAGCTCGTTCTGGAATGTATCGGCGATTGCAGCAAAGTCCCTAGCAGAATCCATGGTGGGTATGGAGTTTGTGGTGTGCGAGATCATGTAGTGATCATGTGACTGCATTGAAGACCACGTGACAAAACGTCACGCGAGAGTCACGTGGAATTTCCTCCATCACTACATACTACTTTATAACTAACCATGCCAATGTATAGCGTGGTTTAATGTGTCATATGATTTAATTAGTGTTCGAGAGATTTCATAGTCAGTTAGAGGATGAAAGTGACAGAAGTGACGAATGAGCTGGTAGAGAGTACTGAAGGTAGATCTGGGTAGTGCATGTAAGCTGCACCCGTGGCTATTAGATCTATAAATCTAGATCTGACTCTAGCTCTGAACCTGAATTTAAAAGTGCACTTAAAACTGAAACTGAAACTCATAATCAGTAATCCTTTTCTGTTTATCACTTCAGATGCATAGATCTATGTGTATTGTAGCTGGAGTTGGGAGTAAGAGGAACGTAGTAAGGTGCGAAATCTGGGGTAACCAAGTTGGTACACTAGTGAAAAGCACAGACTGGACAAATATTAATGCTTTTTTTTTTGAAAAGAATATTGAGAAGTGATTGTCGAATACAAAAAGTAATTATGTAATGGTAAACAAGTATTTTAATGTATGGTGTATAATAAAAACTGGTGGGAAGTAGGGCTTATTAGGGACAGTGCTCATAACCATACAGTGCTCGTAACCCGACATGACACATACCTTAAAGAAGAAGATCTCGTAACTGGGACAGTGTTCATAACCAAAGGATTTTTGTATGGACAGTGCTCATAACAAGGAATTTTTATGAATTGGAGTATTTAAATTTAAAAAGAAGTTACTTATGCTTATGACATAACGATATTGAGGCTCAGGGCTCATAACTGTTAGATCTACGATAGGCAGTGTTCTACCTTTCGAAGTGTTTTGACCTACGCTGTCCAACCCTAGCGAAGTCATTCCAATCCGTCAAAACCTATCAAACAAACAGAGATATAATAGGGTGTAATTAGGGTTGTATACTACACTTCAATACTGCTACACCACGAAGACTTCACCAAGACTTCACCAAGACTTCACCAAGACTTCACTAAGACTTCACTAAGTATAGCTATAGTGACTCCAGTTCCGATGAAGATAGATACAATGATTCTAGTATCTACTATGGACTACACTAACTATATAGTACTTTATTGAATGCCATAACTCAGTCTAGCAAAATATAGAGGGAGCCAGTATTAGTAGACTAAGTAAGTAGACTAATAGACGAAGTAAGAAGACTAGTAGACTAAGTGTAAGTAGCAAGAAGTAAGTAGTATAAGTGTTGGATCAGATATACGGTATTAGAGTATACGTTCACCCTATGAGAAGGTAGCCAGACCTACACGACTGACTACATTAGCTTTACTGTTAGCTATTCAAGTAACACTAATTCCTCTCTTTGAGGAACCATCAACGAATATAGTCAAATTAGTACCTTATCATTATACGACTACTCTATCTTTAGATTATGACTACTATTACACTATTCTTAAGCTACTGATACTACTATACTATTATTATTATACTGATGACTACTCCTATACTATTATACTAATGACTACTCCACTTTTAGAGTAATGACTACTCCACTTTTAGGCTAATGACTACTAGTATATCATTACTATACTACTGACATCTTTAGCCTTTGTTTGCTCCAAGGAAAGATCCAATTGTGTTCATGGATCTCAACATCAACTTTACATCTGTGCACACAGAAGCAATATGGAGAATAAGGTCGATGACGTAGTTACCTTTGTTATGTGGTTGATCGGGCGAAACAAGCATTTCTAACGTGAGATTCACCAAGTTGTCAATCTCCGAGGTGTCTTTTTCATTTTCGTTTAAATTGACAGGGTTCACTGTATTGTAAAAGGTATTGATCTAACAAATATGAATGAATTTTTCATTATACCTTCGAATTTGAATTTACAATAGTTCAATGTATATGATATATTGACATTTTTCTTGAAGTACTCAGGAGTGAGTAGTAAGTAGTGAGTAAGTATTGGATATGACAGCTGAACCCAAGAAATAAGAGGAACAGTTATACTATATATAAACATTCGAGGAGCTCAAGTATGCTTTAAAGTGTTGATACATTTTCCAAAAAAGCTTCATCCAAGAAGTAGCCTTGAATGGATGGGTTTGAGTAAGTTAAGGTGAATGAGTTTAGGTGAATGAGTTTAGATGAAGGAGTTTAGGTGAAGGAGTTGGGGTGGATGAAAAGATTGACTAGGGCAGGGGATATAACTCTTTTGAATAAGCAAATGAATTTAAAGTATAATTCGGTCCACACTGACACTGAGTCGAAATTTATAATACTCAACTGCCATGAAGATTATCAACAGTCACAACGGTTCCATCTATGACCACCTCAAGGTATTCAGAACCATGGCAGCTTTATCATAAGAGTGACGAAATATTACAGTCAGAACAGTACTATCTTACAATACACACTATACTACTACAGTAATACACTATACTACTACAGTAATACACTATACTACTACAGTAATACACTATACTACTACACTATAGTATACTGCTACAATAATACTGTACACACCAGAATATAAAATACACTACAAACCACAGTAAAAACTACATAAGCACTACAGCACTTACATAGATCTGGTAATCTATTGCCTTTTCAGCTTATTCATTGTGCCTTCCAACTCTTTAATTCTCACAGTACACTTCTAAAGCACTATAGTCCTCTTCCTCTACTGATAGACCCAAGACAGATATTCATATAATATTAGGTACAATCAATGGTTTCGCTGGTTCCTCAAAGTCTCGTAAGATGTGATTCTGGGATCATATTTAGGATCATGGCCAGATACCTCTGTTGTGATGATCATGATGGCTATACTGTTTAAGTTGACTAAACTCTATGAAGACTTCTTGATTATGAGGCACTATTCAACCATCATATTCAGATACTCTACTACTCTACACATTCTACTACTATACTACAGTACTACAATACTACTACAGTACTACAATACTACTACAGTACTACAATACTACTACAGCACTACACTACACATTCTAACTGTACAACCCTATGATAGTCAAGTATCATCCTTTGTTAGCCTATATTATAATTGATGAAGTAGAACATCAATACATACTACTGGTTGGCTTCTTGGAGGTTTCGATTGGGGTTGAGACAGTACTGGTATGAAATTGTGGTAAGTTTTACTTCGGAGTTGTTCAGGTCTGGCTGCAAATGGCACGTTCATCTCCAAGAACTACTGATTCATGGAGTAATCTATACCATTAATCTATGTGCTTGATATAAATGTCCCAGTCAATTTGAACTATGATCCTGCTTACGCAGACTGCCTTACACTTATTCTATGTTAATTACCTATTACCCACGAGTCCACGGACTCTGAAATTCAATATCTAGCTTTTGCTTGATTCGATTTCCTCAATCTTAGCTTCTGCTCATCTTGCAATCAACTTCCAGTTCACATCTCCTTATCTGATATCGTTGACTTGATCATCTTCACGTCTGCCAGATTATTCACATGTTCACATGTTCACATGTTCACATGCAACATTTCACTGTCACATATCTCCATGTCTTTCTTTCTCGCCTATTTTTACCCATTCATCCATTCATCCATTCATCATCATCATCATCATCGTCATCATAATCATCATCTTTTTCATCCTCCTTCTAGTTCCTTGCGGCTTCGAATAGCTTCTCTCCGCTACGTAAGCCCAATATAAATCTCACATCTATACACACGCTTAGACTGTAAAGCATGGGCAAGAGATTGAGCAAGTCTCGGTCGCTCGGGTCGTTGATCCAGCCCTCTATCATGATGGCATTATCTTCATGGAGTGCATAGCTCACGGGCGAGTTGTCCAAGATAATCACGTTCTTCAACTCGTCGTCTTTGGCACAGAACTTGGAGAGGTCCTTGATGTAGCCCACGCCCAGGCGGAACGTGCAGTCGCTACGGTAGTAGCGCTTGGAGAACACAGACTGCGTGCCGTTCTTATAGTCAATGATGTCGCTTTCCAACCAATCAATGATCGGGTCTGCATACTCCTTGACGCTGGCCGTGAAGATCTGCAACTCAAACCATTTGGCCACCTCCTTAAGGAAAAAATCACAGAACGGCCGCTTGTACACATAGTAGAGCGTCGGGATATTGTTGATCTTCAACTCGATCATGTGGCACGTGTTGTTGGCACCCAACGACCGCGGTGCTCCTCGAGACAACGAGTGGATCAACGTTTCGTCAAGATCCAAAATAAGCGTCTTTTTGCGCCGTTTTCGATCGGGGTTCCGTGAAAGGGGGAAAAGTCGAGGTGGAGGCGGCAAGATGTACTTGTATGCGGTGGGGGTTTTGATGTTGTTGGCAAGGATTTTCTCCTCTTTAAGTAACGCCGCCTTTTCGTCCGTAGCCAGGGTTTCCGCCAACGTGGTTTGGCCAGCCTCTAAATTCGGGTACTCCGACCCGAAAATGTACGTGAAGGGAAACGTGACCAAGAGCCAAATCAAAAGAACAGGTTGTACAAAAACTGCATAAAGCATGCTTTTAATGGAGGAACTAATCGTTTGGAGTAATGTTCTTTTTCCAGGGGTATTGTGAGCCTCTTGATCTAGACCAGACCCTTGGCCAGGCGTCTTCTCCCCAAACTCTTTTTCTCCCTCAAATTCTTTCTCTCCAAAATCCTTTTCTAGACCATCATTTTCACCAAAAGTTTTTTCTGGACTTTCATTTTCTAGGTTGTCTAGACCCTCCTTTTCACCAAACTCCAGAGTTTTCTTTTCCAGCCCAAACTCTTGTGTGTAGCGTCCCTCTAGGCTGTTCATCTGCGCGCCTGCCGCATTGTCGCCTTCCTCGTCACTTTCGTATATGATCGTGGACTCCAAAGAGTACACCAATTTTTTTAGGGAGTTCATTGCATTTCAGTCCCAAATAATAGACACCACCAAAATTCAACCACCAAAATTCTAGCGTAACTTTCTAACGACTAATTGAATTCGGGCTTCAAATCCTAGTGAAATTCAAGATCAGATCTAGATAATCGGGATAATCAATTTGAGTTGGTGTTTCAAATCAGGTGACGGTGACTATTTGTGACTCCTGAATTCTCCTGACTGATGAGGAATAACTCTGCAGATGATAGTGTGATCAAGTTCAGCAGTTGTGTGACCTGAGCCGAGCTTGGAGGATGCAATGGGAAAGCCTTGGGGCGGGTTGAAGAGAGGTTTGTGAGTGGTTCCTAAGAGGAATGTTGCTGTTTCGTTTATGGCGTTCGCACGGTGCCTGCACACAGCCACTTCCCCAACTTTGGTGTGACCGTTGGGTGCGAAGACTCGACCCAAAGAGTCGCAGTCCAAGAATAACCCAAATTGCAGTCTAAATGTGACCCAAATTCGCACCCCAACTATGAGCCTTTCTATCGGATCAAATAATCATTTGATGATTTGATTGCTGATTGATCCCGATGGTTAATCCTGATTTGATCCCAATTTTTTAGAAATTCAGATTGATCAGTCCAGATCATTAATTAATTTCTTTCCTCTCATTCTTCTCTTTTCTCATCCATCTTCATCTTTATCTCCTTCATTATAATCATTATCTTCTTCTCCTCCGATCAAAACCCAAATGTTTCCATGTCTGAGTCCTCTCGGTCGCTCACCTGCTCATCGTAGTTCATGAGAGTATTGTTGATAAACTTCTGGAAAATCGATGCAATGGAAGAACGATCGAATTCGGCACTCTTTAGTGCTTTAAGCCTCATCAAATCATCTTCGGTTTCTTGGTCTTTCTCGGGCTCTTGTTTTTCAGCTGGACTTTCTGTTTGGTCGTTCATCAAGAAGTTGGAGCTTAAATTCGTCTTGATCAACCGCATGGACGTGATATGTGCATCATTATCATCTTGCTCCATATCGTCCTCATCGTCAGACTCCTCGGGCTTGCTCAACTTCAATTGGTTGGTGTTGTAGCTCTGGCAATATTTACACTTGAGCCCCATCACATGGTATGCGCAGTTGGACTTGCCTTTGCAGTCGTTGCAGCTGATGATACACCTCCACTTGTCGTAGGGTGGAGGTAAAGGCAGCTGGCGGATTTCCTGGTCCAAGATCCGGAACTGAGTCTCTGTGTTGACCACCGTCTTCTTGCAGATGGGACACTTGTAGGAATGTTTGGTCATTTCGTCGTAACACTGCTGGTGAATGGAGTGTCCGCACTTCATGAATACAACCTTGTTGACACTGGTGAAGAGGTACTCGTTGCATATGGGGCAGTCACAATGAGTGGTGTTGGTTACACACTTGTGGCGGTGCTTCAAGTCGATGGAAAGACAAATATTGCACGTGTCACAATGGAAGTAGTCCTTAGAAAGCCCAAGCCCAAGCCTGCAGATCCCACACTTGTCACAGTGGTAGATATCCTTCAGCCCGTCGTTATCGTATAGCACACACTTGAGACAGAAGTAGTTGGCGAGCTCCTCCTCACAGTTGACACAATAGTTTGTTTCTGGAGCTTGGGGCGTGCTGCAGTTCATGCACAAGATATGCTTGACCTCTCTGCGTGTGAGCTTATGGTCAGTGATTTCCGCATCATGGCAAAACCGACACACGTACCATTTGGAGCACGTGGGGCACTCGAGCTTGCAGTTTCGCTGGTAGTGCTGACACCCCAAAATCCCTTTGCCCTGGTCGTAGAACGATGGGATTGTATCTACTTCGGATAGCACCACCTCGTCAACAGAGCTCTCCGACAACACCGAGTTTGAATCATCAAAGTTTGAGTTTATGGACCCGTTCCCATTCGAATCCAGTACTGTTTCGTTATCCGGAACATTGTGTTGAGGCTTATCTGTCAGTTTATCTGCCATTTCTTGAGTCACAGGCTTTCTCAATCCATCGCCCAAAATCTTTCCCAGATTATCACCCAGAACCCTTTTTTCATTCACATAATTCAAGTAATTTCCCATCATTAACTTAGTCACTAACTTATTTTTCAGGTGCTGACTAAGCTCCAACTTCTGGATATTCTGGATCCTTGTCCGTAACAAATCCTGTTTGAAGAAGTCGTCTGTCAGATCTAACTGGGTCAAGGCCTTTGCTTCTTCGGGAGTGAGCTCAGCCACTTCCCAATCTGTAGTGTTTGTTCCGGAATCGTACATCAAATCGCCCAAAGTGCTCTTCTTGGCCCGTTTCTTCGCTCTTCTTCCGGCCTCACTTCCTCCTTTGGGAAACTCATCATCTGGAACCACAAGGTCATTCACAAGCGGCTGCTCACGATTAACAACTTTTAAAACTCCCACAGGCTCAGTATCCTGGTCACGAGCCCCGCTCCTCAGATCCTTCTCCTCATCCTCTTCTTCATCCTCCACAGGAAGCGTAATAGCCTCATGCACCACATCCGTAAGTGTCTGGAGTCGGTCTAAAGCCGCCTGAAATGACAGACCATTCCTAAGATCCGCCAAAAACGTATTCATTTGGATCCGCGTGGCCAACGTGGTCTTGATACTATTTATGGCCGTGCGGTGGTCATACACCCCATTGGATCCACCCGTATCCGGGGACCCGCCACTCTCCGTGTATCGAGATAGTTGCTTAATGGTCTGGGAAATGTATTTGGAGACATCAGGCAAATCGGGCAAGTGCAGGAGATTAACGTTGGGCAAGTTAGGGAGATTAACGTTGGGGAGATTAGGAAGGTTGACATTAGGCAAATTAGGGAGGTTGCTAGACATATTAGACAACTGGGAATGGAAGGTAGGAGCAAAGGGAGGAAGGCTTGGAAGCCCGCTTAGATTGCTGGTGAAGTTGCGGAGCAGGGGAAAGGTTTCTGCCATGAGGTAATTGGAGATTTTCGGAAGGTTAAAGCGGCCGATCTGGTCGAGATCCTCGGTCAAAGAGTCGACATCGCTTGAACTGCTAGATTGGGCCACATCCGAGTCGGATCCGGGGGGATTCTCCACGGTGGGTGGTTTATTGTCGGTGACTTTTAGCATACTTTGGGGGTGGGTGCTAAGCGGTTGCACATGAGATCTGGGGCACGTGACGTGACACGTGATGTGGTCTGATGCATAGTCCGATCCCAAGAGGATCAGCACTTAAGACCATGTGACGCCTAAGTAACTAATTTAAGTTATTAAGTGGAAATATATCAAAAAAAAGCTGGTTTCTTAGCTTTGTGTGAGATGCAAAAGAAACGAAAAAATAATGACACCCACGAGGTTCGAACTCGTGCCTCCGAAGAGACCAGGAATGTATGGTAAGGTAACCTTACCCTGGCGCCTTAGACCACTCGGCCAGAGTGCCTTTATGTCAAAGTTGAAATGGGAAAATAACTAAGGGAGCAAAATTGAAAATGTTCAAAAAGACAATAAACTTGGTCAAAAATCTTTGATAAAGATAAAATATGGCTCCAAATGTTTTTGATTAAGGTATAGGTCATATTAAAAAGCTACTTAACGGGCTTTATTGTTTCATACATCTTATAATTTAGGAAATTTCAACTACTATACGTATACTAGTATTTAGTGGACTCATTACAAGAGATAACTCCATACATAGAAGATATCAAGTGTGTTTTGTATGTATTTATTACTTATTGAAATAATCTCCAAAGACTTCACTACTTATAGAATATCTTTTGATCATGAGAGGTGAAAAGAGTAGATCATGACGGTCCAAGCAGGCCCGGGCTCATAATCCACTAAAAGTATCTCAAGCATTATAACCCATTTTCCCCAAACCAACTACCAAAATATAAAATAAATAAACTGGAGTAATTAGATAATGGGACTTCCTTTTATATTTTCGAGTCTTTAAAGAAAGATTATTGTGAATGGTGGTTATTACTATTGGACCATCCCACTCTAATACAGAGCTGATTATCTAAATTAGTGTCTATTTCTAATCCCAAATTATTCACTCCATTATACTAAACAAGACAGATTCAAATATAGGAAATTATTTTTAATTTTATAGCAACTAATATTAGACGTGTATAATAATGTGGTGGATCTGACCTCATGTCACCACTTTAATTTACTACTCTAATTTACTACTCTAATTTACTACTCTAAGTTACTACTACAGCAGACTACTTTAATTTACTACTCTTATTTACTACTACAGCAGACTACTTTAATATACTACTATAATATTTTCAGACCCACCATAGGTAGATCCCTACATATGGAGATATTATGGAGCCTCTTTTCCTGATGTGTTAACTCGTGTTTTAGTATATATGATATACAGGGATATGTAAGTCGTACCTTACAAGACCAAGGAGTTAAGTCGGTGCGAGGTAAGTGAAGAGTTTTCACTTACCCTCCTGCACACGAGCTCTCGCTAGTCTGCATACAACATATCCACGAAGTACCTTGCATCCGTACCCGCTAGGTACTCGTTGACATGATGCAATGGCCACTGTTACTCAGACTTCTACTCAGCCTTCATTGTACGGAGTACTAGGATGACCTGAGGTGAGTACATCAATGATCGCAAAGTAGTTGTTCAGCATCGATCTCTTCTCTTGAAAACACTAAAAATGTAGCTCGGATTCCTCACTTGAGGAATCATCAACGGATAAAGATAACTTAGCATTGAACGGTTACAGCAACAATCTATACCAGCGTCTTCTTCAAAAGTTTTCCACAGAAAAACACAAACAAACCTTGACCTGAATTCCCCAGAACTTCCCGAAATTTGATATCAAGATACCAATCGATACAGCATTGAAAAAAAAATGCCACTTGGATAGTGCCTCAATCTAATACTACATTACACGTAGCTGAGCTAAATCACTCCTCAACTGCCAGCTACCCAAGTCAATACTCAACTTGTGTTTGACAAGGAATAAAGAGTAGATTAAGGATAATATTTTAAGAAGAGGAGGTGGATTTGATTGAAACATTTGTAATAACTGATAAGCTTTTAGAAGGCTTCATTGTTATGCCTACATATAGTAGACCAAGATGTATATATGGACTTACTGGACCAATAAGTCCGTCCTCCTATACCAATATATATATGTCTAAATTCTTACACACAATTAACATTGATATAGTCTAATCTCAATATCATAGACGTACCAAATGTAACAATATAGAGTATGGTACTGTCGCAGTGTAGTGTACTACCATTCTAGTATTTTATCCAATCGTTTTTTTTACTACTGAATACTTCCTATTGTATTATAGACATTTTCATACTATAGATCATTTTATAGTACCATCTTAGTGTAGTGTAGTGTTTTTTTATAATGTATTATACTGGTCATTCTCTAGAAGCGCCCTAGAACTAGTGTTTGTACTGGATTCTTATTAACTTACGTACTATGTTTAGTCATTGATAATTCCTCAAAACGGAGAATAGAAGCTGTATATATAGCTTTTTCAAGAGAAGGGAAGACCGAATAAGAGGTTGAGTAGAAGGCCTTAACATTGTTAGTACCAGGTAGAGAGGGTTCACAATACCACAATACATCTATCTCTATATATGGTGGATCTGACAGTTTGTACTTATTTAAATAATCCTCCCAAATGTTCCACTCACTTCTTGTGCTCGTCAGTTTCCTCCTTGAGAATTTTTCAAAGCCATGAATAACACGTTTAGTGTATTTGAAGAGACTAGGCTCAAAAAAAACTGTTTCAAGACCTCCTCACCTGCTCTTTTAGTGAGCTCATCCTTATAAATCGACAACTCTTGAAATCTCCAGACAATATGTAGAGATAGATAGTTCAAGCAATGGCTTTGGATCTGGGACCTCGGCAATGTTTCTGTGGAAACTAAAGATACGTTGACAATGCTTCTCGAGTCCAAACTTCCCAGGTGATTCTTTAATTGTCCGAGACTCTCGTTTCTGTAGTAGCTTGCTTTAAACCATGAAAAATTATTGGGTGCCAGGAAATTTTGATATCTACTCTCTTAAGACGACTATGGTTATATCCACAAGCTTGTGTTATGTAGATTTAATGGGGATCACATATCTTAATGATTCTTTTCAATCGACCAGGTTAGGATCCAAATTCAATCACCACCATACGATCCGAATATATTTCGGTGTATTTCAGCTTAATTAATGACTGTTATGAATGAATTTTTGGTAATTGAGTGTACAACAGTCTAGTACTAGAGTAGAACTACATAATACATGAGCTATAACTTACCAGGCAGTACCACAGTTTACTGCAGTATATTTTAATGTGATTTCGTGCCAATAGTGTGTTCTGTATCAATGGTGTGTTCTATACCAATGATGGTAGTGTTGTATAATTCTGAATTCTGAATTGTACAGTATTACACTATCACCAGTTGTACATGGTACTATTATGTATCGATTCTAATACGATATTTTTCATTACTCAGCCAACATAACCAAGAAACAAAAGAACCACTCTATTTCAAGCTTATTCCTAAAATTCCCTATTTTTTGTAGTGGGTTAACTTGTAACAAGTGGTCTGGGGTACGGCGCACGTGACGCGCCATGCACTCGCACTTCACCTGGTACTCTTTACCTACTGCTCCATATCTCTTCATGACAGTACAGACGCCGCCAGACGCCAAAAAGGAGGCTATTGATAAGTGTGTACAATATGTGCTCAAGAACGGCCCATCGTTTGCCGAGAAGCTTCTAGCATCCAAAGAAAAGGCTCAGTTCTCGTTTCTTTTGGAGAACGATGAGTACCATGGGTATTACCTCCAGCAACTCCAGCAGAGTGAGGAAAAAGAGAAGGAGAAAGAGACGGGGAAAAAAGGGGATGGAAAAGATACAGTGGCAAGCAAAGAATCTCTTGTAGTTGCACCTGCAGAATTACCATTTCTTACGGACTTACCACCGATTTCCACGCAGGATCTACAAATCATCAAGGCCGTGGCACTTTATACAGCATGCAACTCGGAGCTGCATCTCCGGAAGTTTCGGGATCAAAGCAGAAAACTGGGCAGCAAGAAACAATTTGCTTTTCTAGATGAAGGCCATAGTTTGAATGGTCTTCTTAGGGCATATATTAAGCAGTATCGAGAATTGGTTGCGCGGGCTCGTAACGGCGCTCCCACGGATTCCATCGATGGGTTTTTTTACACCCAAAAAGACTTGTTTCGGAGTGCATACAGAAGGGCAGCATATCAGAAGAAGAATAAGATTAAACAAAAGCTCCGACATGAAGATGAGCAGAGAAAGCAATATTTATATGCGTCCATAGACTGGCAAGACTTTCAGTTGGTGGAGCGAGTGTTTTTCGATTCCATCGATGAGGTTTCTGAGTTGGCCCGGCCTCTTCTGCGGAGTGCTGTTGCCCTGCGGCTGTTGGAGATGAAGAACCGGTTCTACGAGGCAGAGATAAGAGAGAGGGAGAGAAAGAGGGAGAGGGAGGAGGAGGAGAAGGAAACGAAAGAGGAAGAGAAGGAGAAGAAGAAGGAGGAGGAGGAGGAGAGGGGAGGAGAAAACCCAGGGTTTGTTCCCAAAGGTATCAAAATTAAAGCTGCCGGGGAGAGCAGGCTCAAACGGAGGAAAGAGACAGAGAGGCTCATCACATGTCCTCTCACAGAACAGCAGATTCCTGAGAGCCAGTTCGATGCCCATCTCAAGGTGTTGCTACTTGATCCTAAGTACAAGGAGCAGCAGGAGAACTATATGAAGAAAAATTTCCGGCACGAGTCCAACCTCACGTCGGACCAGGTATTCGAGAACATCAAACAGTTGGTGCGCCGGCAGACGGACGAGCACCCGACCAAAAGGGTGAAGTAGCGACTCTTAGATTTGTATTTTTATTTAATTATATTGCATTTAATCCAGTGCTATGTTATGTATGTGAGTTATGTATTGTGTGTTGGTGCACTAGGTATACCAATAGAATCTATGCATCTTGAGAAGTCAACCATAAGACCCACAACTCGACTAAGATGAGTCCAAAGTTGTTTTATCGTATTTTATTTGGTTTTATAAAAGTTTGTTAAGTTAGAAAGTACTTAATTTTGACATATTCAGCCTATAGATAATGAATCTCGGGCCCTGTAGACTCCGTATTTTGATATTTGCTTATTATTACAAGAGTGATATACAAGAAACAAGTCCAAATGGCTCTAGAAGTACAGGTACTATTAATATAATTGGAATGTACTTTTATATTTAATTAATGTAGTGGATTAGTTGAGAGTCTAGTATGGTTATATTGATGGGTTATGAGCCCCGCACCTGCTCTTTCCAGACCCAAGAACCTTTAGGAATGATATATATGGAGTAGTCTAGAGAGTAGCTTTATTTTCAGATAATAATAATTTTCAAAAAAAAAAAATAGGACGACTTGATTACAACTGACTGAGTGTCAATATGTGTGTAGTAGTACCAGTATTACTGAGGGTCACTTAGAGTAATCACACTGCGGCACATTAGGAGAAGTTAGGTGGGTCTAGAGAATGCATTTAACAATATAAAATTCTAAGGCTATAGACATAAAATATAAATAAAGTCTATTCATCTCTCCATACGATCTATTGGAAAGTCTGGGTGGAGTCCATTAGCTTAATAAAACTCACCATAGCATTGATAAATAGGAGACCGGAATAACTAGAGCCAGTAATTGGCTTGCAGAACTATAACTATAACTATGACTATAACTGAAAGTAAGAAATCTAATGTCCAGTGGAAGACTGGTTGAACGTACATTTAGAAAAAGAAAGTGAAGACTACAACCAGACTAGTAGATCAGAAGTGCTAGAACCCGAACCGAAATCGTGGATTGTGCATCACCGTTACCCAAACTTTCATTAATATGTCCTCTCCAGTTCAAAGGTTACAGCAGGTGCTGCAGATCCTCGCAGAACTAATAATTCTAGAAGTCTAATAGGACTAGGTACATGTATAGTAGAGCCAGAACCTGTGGAAGACTAGTGAAAGAGCATCTAATATAAACAGAGGTCCAAAAAAAACAAAACAAAACAAAAAAAAACAGTCAAGCAGTTAAAGAAGTGAATATCTGGTGTGCTACAGTTTATTACCACATTGTGTTTCACTTCAGTGTGGTCCAGTGTCCAGTGTATACTTAATATATCCAGCCTAGGGAACTTTCCATCTTACAGTCAAAGATATACTTAAATTGATTCTAGTATAATCTCACCAATTCTGGGGAATCAAGGTGTATCAGCATTACAGTATGAGTAGTTAAGTAGAGTAGTATAGTACACTGTCCAGCAGTACTGGCTAATGTATTATAGATATTCGGTCAAATCCCTTTTCTTAAGCCTTATTTAGTTAAAGACTCAATTGGAAGTATCAATCATAGTTTCCTTGAACAGTAGAATTTTGACTAACGCACTGAGATATACTAGTGGGGTCATAAACTGTAGTAGATTTCAACATTTGAAAAAAAAAAAAACAGGAAGTCAATTTAGTAAAAGCACCAAGACAACCTTTGATTCATAATACATAGCGGCATAGTCTTCCCACATTTCTACCACTGCCCATAAGTTTCTACACAGTACATAGAGCAGTACCAAGAAGTAGTCACTAAAGGTAATCACTAAAAGTAATCACTAAAAGTAGTCACTAAAAGTATTCACTAAAAGTATTTACCAAAAGTAGTCACTAAAAGTAGTACCAAAAGTAGTACCAAGAATTAGTATTTAGATGTAGTAGTTGAAGTAGTAAGTGGAGGGTGTTTGGGTGGCAGTAGATGATAGTGGTAGTGCGCTGGAGTATAGTGTCTAGAGTGCCACAATATAACAATTCTTTTTCTAAATAACTTAAGTAAATTTGTTCAAGATGTACTAAGTGGATCAGTTCGTATACCCAGACTTAAACAGTAAGTACTTGTTCGAATACAAATCTAGGCTTATCTCCGTACATTTGCTCACGTGACCGAGTCTAGTCCTTTAATGCAACAGTGTAATGCTTATCCTCTATTGTATAATATGATAATTAAGTGTTTTTTAAGTTATGTTTTTTGACGTAATGAAATATTTAAAATCGAGTATGACGATATTTCTTTTATTTAATTTATGGTTGCTCATACTGAAGTCCAACGATTGCAAATTGAGAGATAAGAACTTCAAGTATACTCCATAAATTGACAAACCAGAGTATACTGAAAATAAATTCAGTAACGAATAAAGTTCTTGATGGAATAATTAGTGAAGTCATTTAAATAAGTTGAAAAATTATGGTGGTGCCAAAACGGAGAACTTTGGTTCTCAGTATTTATAATCCGGCCAGGGTCGTGCGCAACCCATATATTTGATAGTGATTTATTGAATTTAAACACACGCTAATATTAGTCCACGGTAGAACTGAGGCCAGGTTTCGAGTGAAGTCAAAAGTAATCCTATTTTGGCAAGACA
This sequence comes from Metschnikowia matae var. maris, assembly GCA_002370695.1. Lineage (NCBI taxonomy): Eukaryota > Fungi > Ascomycota > Pichiomycetes > Serinales > Metschnikowiaceae > Metschnikowia > Metschnikowia matae. The sequence goes on from NKZH01002339.1 coordinate 93,803, forward strand.
CTAAAAAAACCAGTACACCACATTTAAATTCCCTAAAAAAAAAACTCTAATATAGTGCTATAAATAGGACTTGACTACAGTTCTCTAGACATTGATTAACCAATTAATCGTGAAAAATACTATAATTAGTATTTTGGTGTGATTTTAGAATAGGAATGTAGTATTGTGTAGGGAATGTATAATGTAAAAAAATGGCAAGTACAGTGTAGTATCGAACAAAGGTATTTATTACCAATTAAAAGTATGTGGATGCCATTTAAGCCTTCAAGGAAGAAGCTCTTCTCTTCTTAACTTCAGCCTTCTCAGCCTTACGCTCGTGCAAACGCTTGGCCAACAACTGAGCGTACTCAGCAGCAGCGTCTCTTTGTTGCTTAGCGTTGTTGATCTTCTTGGCCTTCAAAGCTCTCTTTCTTTGCAAGGTTTGAGGAGTGACCAATCTTTGGATCTTTGGGGCGTTGGAGTAGGTCTTGCCGTTCTTCTCAACAGTGGTTCTAACAACGTAGTCTCTGACGTCGTCCTCCTTGGTCAAACCAAAGAACTTTCTGATGTGGTTGGCTCTCTTAGGACCCAATCTCTTTGGAGTGGTCACGTCAGTCAATCCCTCAATGTCAGAGTCTCCTTGCTTGACAACAGCCAAAGCAATGACAGACATGTCCTGGTTGACGATACATCCTCTAACGGACTTTCTCTTTCTCTCACCAGCTCTTCTTGGTCTGTAACAGGAGTGGCCCTTGGACAACAACAATCTCACTCTGGTTGGGTGCAAAACACCTTGCATCATAGGGAAACCTTGCTTGTCGTTACCTCCGGTGATCTTGAAGATGTAGCCCTTGAACTCGTCTCCAACAGACTCACCCTCGACTTCTTGGCCCATACGCTTGTCGTAGAAGGCACGCAACTTGTGTTCGTCCTCGATCTCAATGCACTTTTGAGTACCGTTGGCTGGGTAAGAAATGTTTAACTTCATGATGAACTGGTTAGCCTAATTGGAGTAAGAAGAAAAATTTTCTGGCGCTTCTTTGCGAGGGTGCATTTTTTTCTCGCGCAGTGTGAGCCGCCGTGGGATGGATCATGCAGTCCGGGTGCACGGGTGCGCGCGCGCTTTCTCCATGTTCTTTATATTTTTCAAAAATGCCCCACGTGAGCTAGGGCTCAAGCCCTGCTTCATTTTCCTGCCCTTCGCACTGCTCTCTTGTCTGGCTAAAGCTGCAACAACAAATCCGTACATCCACAAGCACCAAATAAACATACCAATCAAAATCATATATCAATAAAAGTATATGAAAATCAGACAATCAGACCATCAGACCATCAGACAATCAGATGATTAGGTGAACCAATATGAATATCGATATATCAATATGGAGTGTTTAGACTTCTGATCTGCTGATTGTTACTATACGCATAGAGACCAATCAGTACAAACTCAGGCTTCACTTCACTTCTTCACTCCATAACTTGTAGGTCCATAACTTGTAGATCCATAACTTGTGGCTCCATAGCTTGTAGTTCCATATGTGCATTTCCGAAACTTGAAATCCATTTGTAGTCCAACTATTGTTTAAATAAATCATGTAAACCTATTCAAGCTTTACTCAGGCTTTGGTTCTTGGCTTTCCAGAATCAGAGACTGCTGTGTGGGTGCTGCCTGCGGTCGCTGACTTCCTGCCAGATGTGAATTTCGCGTTGCATTGGCAAACACTGCTGTCATGGGCATTGGGGTCTGGCCACTAGCACTGGGGATCATATTCACAAAGTAATATGACATGTTCGATTGACCATATGGAGTCATTCCCGTGGGCCATTCTTGTGTTGCATATAAGTTCGACGGCGACGGGAATATATCGTTCATATAACGTGAAGGAAGTCCTGAAACCGGGGTCTGGTCCCCATTAAGCTGGAATGGCGGCTTAAGCTTGGGTGCTGCTCCATCCATACCACTTCCATCTGAGGGGTTCTGGTGCATCACCGCAGCAGCAGCAGCAGCGGCAGCAGCAGCATCCTGGGCCTGGTTGGGTTGTACCTGAGGTTGACCCGGAGTAGTCTGTAATTGTCCGTTTTGGCCTGTTTGTCCATTTTGTCCATTTTGTCCTGTAGCTTGGCCCATATACTGCTGGTTAAACACCTGATTAAACACCGGGGTGGGGAGAATCGACAGGTGATACTGGCCAGATGGAGACGGTTGTGGAAGTGGAGGGAAGAACTGCATGCTCGAATTCATCGGAAGCTGAGGCATTGTGCCGGAAGAGGGACTCAGTGTCTGCAGCTTATTGATGGGAAACGGTAGCTGTGGCACCTGCTTGCGGGTTTCCGGACTTTTGAACTTTCCAAACGAATATCGGCCTGTATTGAGCGCTGGTGCATGTGCCGCTTGTCCTTCACCAACTTTTTGGTCTTTCTTCACACCGGGATTCTCGACTGGCGTGATTGTCTTGGAGTCTGAATTTTTTCCTTTGGTATCGGAGGGAATTTGCACTCGTAAAACGGGCCTGTGCAGCGGAACATCGGCTTCTTTGAGCGGGTTCTGGCTATTTTTCTGCGTAGCCAACAGTCCAAAATGGGGATTTACCGAGGGCTGTTTCGAGTAGATCAAAGGAGCTGGTGATGATTTACGCTGACGCTTAGGTTCAGGAGTATCAGAATCATACTCCGAGTCGGCATTCCCTTCGTCAAGCTTGATATCCTGCATGACGTCCTCGTCCATCACTGAATATTGTCTTTTTTGCAAGCGATTCTTCTTCTTGTATCGCCCATAGTTCTCCGGCAGCTTCAGTTCATGAGGGGTTTGTTGTTGGTAAAAGTCCATCAATTCTTTTGTATCAACGGACGAAAACTCGTACACTTTGTTGTTGTTGCCAACGATTATAACTGCAAGGTCGACTTTACAGAGGACAGAGAGCTCGTAAGCTTTTTTAAAGAGACCTGCTTTTCTCTTGACAAAAGTAACTGTCCGGTTACGATCATCGCTCAAAGGCTGGATTTCAATTTTTCTTCTTCCCATTATGAATCAATATGAGCTTTCAATAAATGTATAGTCAATAAAAGTGGTTCAAAAAAAAAGTCAGTCAGGGAGTTCGACTAAAGTTCTTTTCAATAAATATAATGTTTCTGGAGATCGTTTGGGGATTGTTTGTCAATATGTTCAAGGAGTAGATTTTGACTTCCTTCGGCTGATACTGTACGTGGATTAGTTGACGAGACCACTTCAGACGAAACTGCAATATCAAGGATATGTGGACACCCAAATAAAGCTTTCCAAGGCAAAACGTTCAAAAGTTCAAACTTCCAAAAATACAAAAAGGGGAAATTCCAAACGGCAAGTGTCAAAAAGTGGTGATTCTAGATCTTGATTTAGTGGTCAAAAGGTATGAGAATCACCGTGTAGGAGGGGCAGATGTCTGGGTGTGAGGGGTAGCTTGCGCGAGAGGATCACGTGGCGAGAATGTATTGGTGTTTGCAATGGCGAGGAACGGGCTGTCAAAAGCGTCGGTGAGACCGTTGATCAGTGGCTGTGGCGATGGCTTAGGATGCGGTGATGTACCAAATGAGAGGGTAAAAATAGATATGCGCATCGACGTTTAGCGGCGCGCTGTGTGCAGGTTGCCGGCTGCGGCGCTCTCAAAATGGCAGTCGTTTTTTGGGCCGGATGAGTATTTGTTTGAAAGAATAGATTGATTTGCGTTTCATGGATTAAAGTACTGCATTTAATCCAGGATGAGATAAATGTGAAACACTAATGAAACACTAATGAAAAACTAATGAAACACTTATGAAACACAGAGGGAAATGGAGGGGGGGTAAACAACAACTACCCCTCACGTGATATATTTTGGAACAATGTGTCGAGGGCCATGCAAGAATCCGGATTGAAAAGAGGAGTAGCAGGGTCTCGTGCTAATATGGGCCGATCTCGTCTAAGAAGAAAGAAAAGACCAGTAATAGAGGGGAAGTAGTGATCTGACGCGGACAAGTGCCTGGTGTACAGTTCGAAATCCGTACACCCCCATAAGTTCAAAACGACTAGTACACCAATAATATTGTATGGGTTTCTTTCTTTCTTTCTTTCTTTCTTTCTTTCTTTTTTGTTTTTGAAATAAACATTAGCACTGGATGGTAAATGAGGAGAAAGATCAGTTAAAGTGAACAATCAGAAAAGAGTTAATTGCTGCTAATTAAAGGTCGGAAAGTGGAGTAGAGACTAGACTTCTATATATAGTACCAGAGAGTAGTCAGGAGATAATGCTACACCACACCCGAGGATAATTATTAAGTAACACAGATTGCCTTCAATACACAAATTTTTTTTTACTAGAATACAAGTTTCTACTTATCAGGAGTTTGGTGGGAGAGGAGAAGAGGTGGATTTGTGGAGGAAGTAGTGGGTCTAGGTCACATGACGATAATATCACTCACGAAGCCCATTTAGTATGTATAGACGAATGGCTATTTTAATTATAAGTCCCAATGAGTATGTATTATGAAATATTGAGTAATTTAAATTACTTCCCCCCTTTTTTCTTTCAAAAAAGTGTATTGAGTCAGTAGAAGTCTATTAAATGTTGCTATTTTTAGTGGTCTAGATGAAAGTACTGCATAGTGGAGAGAACACTAGACTGAAGCCAGTTAGTTTTCAACAGGCACAGGTTTTTTCTTTCTTTCTTTTTTTTTTCTTTCATATCATGAAATCTATATTATATGTGGTGGAACAAGGATAAGAAAATATTAACATTAAACGGCCACAAAATTGGATATTTGTTGGATGGGCCGGAATAAGACTGAGAGGGACCAGAATAAAGGGCCGAAATAAAGGACTGGAATGCCACGCACACCCGTGCACCAGGCTACCCCAGGACAAAAAAGCCCAATGCAAAACACCCCCCTATTTCCTTAAATTGTGTTGAAAATCGGTTTATTGAAATATTGGAATTCCGAAAATGCTCTTGGTGTTTTTTTTTTTCAACTAAAATTATATGGGGGGTGTCTCTTTAGAGGTACAGTGTTATTCGAAACGATTCGGACCAGTGCGATAAAACGATTCGGACCAAGAAGACAGAATAATTCAGACCACACTAGCAAAATTAAACAAACCAATATTACGCTATTTGGTTTGAAAGGATGTGCGAAGGGGTACGAATTTTTTTTAAATCATTGGTTTATTTAATTTTGTTAGTGTGGTCTGAACCATTCTGCCTACTTGGTTTGAATAGTGTTGTCGCGTTGCTTTGAATAGTTTTCAAAAACACTGTTTAGTATAAATTATACTTGGGTCTATACTTTGGCTTATACTGGAGAATTATACATATACCTGGCACTGTTAGACCTACCATGAGTAGACACACTACCTTAACTCATGACATGAAGTTTAACAGCTTTGCTTCACTCCCCCAGTATTCACCGCTTAACTAGATAGTCACCCGGATATCTGCTTTAGGGAATCCATCAACGAATGAACATAACTCCAAGTATTAGACGTATTCAAGAATCTAACAACCACCACAACATCATAGTCTATACCTTATACGTATACGATAGTAATTAATGACACTGATGAATGAAGATAACACAAAATAACACTTTTTCATTATACTCTCTTTTAATAGTAAACTTACTCACAAGTCGATCCCGCACTGATTTACTGACTTATTGGATTCATTAGAAGCGAGCTCTACCCTCAACCCTCTACTTAGAACTTATTATGCAGCCTACGAAGTCTATACTAACTATGGCCTTAAAAGACCCTCACTTATGTAATCGATTATACAACTATAACTATTATACTGTTATTACTATACAATTTATACTATACACCAAAAGGGACAGATCACTACTCGTACAAGGATTGAGCCCACGTGCCCAATTAAACAGATCCGTGGCACATATCCACAAAGTACCTCACCTCCGTGTTGACAGGACTTTCCAAGAAATACGTAATGCCCTTGTTCACGGCTTTGGAAGACAGAATACTGAAGAAAGATGACGTACTTGAAATCTGTCTACTCCTAAATACATTGTAGCTTACTCTCAGCATCACTCTAATATTTGAGAACACCAATTTCATACACATCCAATGATCAAAGAACTATCATTCGGCCAGGCCCATCTTTACAGACAATTTCAGCCGATAAGTGACCTTAAAAGAAGTGTGTAATGTTTCATGACCAATAGGATGACGTTTATGGGACTTAGTTTATACGACCCAGTTTCTTTAAGCCAATTCGCTGGTATAGACCCTTTTACTATGGTTTCCCTCAAATTACTAAGCTAGCTCCAAATTATCTCCTTCAAGAAATCATCAACAAATATAGTAACAAAAAAGCATAAATAAACTAAAGAATCTAATACTATATTTGTTGATCCATCTTCGGCAGCATACCATTTATTGGGGGTATTGAGAGCCTACTCTGTCCGATCCCAATCATGTTTCCTTAAAGTCCGTCACAATCCACAGTATCTTTAAATACCTTGTATTATGACCCTCACTTTTTCTAAAAGCTTAATCTAGATTCCTTTTAACTTTCCGAGAGTTTTAACTTGCTCAAATTGATTTCTTTTTTCACAAACTATCATGGAATATAAATATCTAAGTACCTTAGAGCTATAAGAGCAATTCAACATAATAGATGGTATGGCACGGTACTAACTAAGCCAGTCATGAAGGTGTACTATAAAAAAATATGTCAAGGTATGGTATGGTATGTATTAGATTCTTGTGAAACATTTATGGTAGTTACCTTTATTAGTTGATGATTCCTCAAAGAGAGGGAATCGAGCTAATTAAGTAGTTGATGGCATGGTTGCTTAATATACCATTTTTCTCTAAATCTGAATTAGAAAAAAGTGTTCACATTCGATCCTGGTACCTTGGGCTTATCACAATGCACCATGGTGTTTGGTACCATGGTGACTGTGAAGATGGCATCTTGGAACGGCCATTGTTAGATCAGACAGCGTACCATACATAATATCTCTAGGGGTAGTGCCCTGCCCTTAAAGGATCTAACGGTAAGTTGTTACTGGTGTATAAGTAACATTCAATTTGCTGATTAACAGATCACTGAGTACTTGGGTTCTTCACTATTCAAAATTATTGCTCACTATATTTCAGTGTCTTAGATTTATTATTTCTGATTCAAGATTCTACAAACTAGCCGAAATCCTTTGTACAGTAACAGTAGGAGTACCAGTAGCAGAAGCAGTAGCAGTAGCAGAAGCACAAGCAGAAGCTAGGTTGAAATTAGTGATCAACGTTTCATCGGTGGCAGTAAAGGAAGCCCATGAGTCTTAAGGTTCCTCAAAGTAATTTGCACCTGTATGGATGGAGCCTTTAGAACTCTTCAAGTTCCTGGTCTTCTTGATATGGTCCACCTTCAAATAACTTTTTCTCTTTTATTATTGAAGCCAATTAAGCTTTTATTTTTGATAAAGTACTACAACAGCAAAAAAAAAGCAAAAGGATTCACTTCGGAGGGTTTCTTGATGCTTTTGGTGACCCTGATATATGGATAGATGGTTCTTATTATTGGTAATCACAAGAGCCTCAGCAAAATTTCCCACAACTGAGTAGTCAGTCTAGACAAAAGAGCCTGTTCTTCTGCATCACTTCAGCCTCAACATCAACTAGTTCTTTCCATGGATAGTAAGACTTACCAGAAAAGATGCCTGCTTTGGCCTCAAAGTCTCACAATGGACCGTAGTAACTAGAGAGTTGCTTCATCGAGACATAGAAATTGTACACGATGTCTTTTTTTTTTCTATTTTTATTTTTTTTGGCTGGGACATAGGACATAGTTATAGCCTCTCGAAGCCCCTATTGCTGCTGGTAGCTTTGGTACTCTGCGGTATTCTGGTAGCACTGGAAGTTTGTTGTGCTGTTGTTGGTTTGAAACTTCTAAAGAACTGACCGACGTCTTTCTTCCAGTGATTAATGTTATTGTCTACAAGTGTGTAAACATTCACTCCCTTCAATCCCAGGCTCATCTATAGTGTCTTCTATTGGACTTGATGCCAGCTTCTATAGTATACTAACAGCCGATTCACGCTGTTCTAACGAAACGTCGTACCAAGTTTTTACCATCTTGTCAATTACAGGATCAGTTGACAAAACACGTATTTTGCTCGAATTTTTCCTCGGATTGCTCGACCTGAATCTCATGTGAAGTTGGTTCAATTGATAACGGAGACTCCTTATCCGGCTCTTTGGCTACTGGTGTAAATCATTGACCCCACCATTTGTTCTCGGAATCGGGATTCCTTCCTAATCTGGAAACGGCTCTCTATAATAACTTTATTGTCCATTCCTAGACGAGCAACTCTGTTTCGGTACCTTCACTGTGAGGCACTAACTGGGGATCATCGGATGGGACAACTTTGTCATCCCCCTTGTGATAACTATCAACGGTACCAACCACCATTTCGTCCAATAAAACGAGTCTAAGCATTTCATTAAATTTGGAAGTATGACTTGAGACTCATTCTTAGTCATTATAACCTCCCCTTGTTCGTCAACCATACCATGGTAGACAGGAATAGAACAAAGATATAAATGTATAGGGCAGAGATGGAATGTATAGAAATGTACAGGATGGTTTTGAATTCTCATATATATTAATTACCTCGGAAAAGACCTTTATATATTTGATGTTTTGACGTGCAAGTGTATATCCAGTCCTCAGGGTTTGGGTGCAACTGGTAGGTCCAGATAGTCCTCCGCGCATATGCGCAGCCACTCCCAGTACCCGCACAATACCCTTACAGTACAATACCCTTACAGTACAATACCCTTACAGTACAATACCCTTACAGTACAATACCCTTACAGTACAGTACCCTTACAGTAGATTAACCATTGACTCAGTACACTGACCCCACCGAGATACCCGACCGTTTGCAATTTACCCAATACAAATTTCAATACATTTTTTTTTTACATTTATATACCGGATACTTTACCTATACTAATATTTTCTATTTTCTACATTACTATTGTAAACCTGAGTACGGGCTATTGGATTACATGTCGTCACTGTCTGTAGTGTAGTGTATAGACTACTTGTGTAAATAATTTGTAGGAGACATTTGTGGGAGTCAACAAGTTGGCATTTTTAAATAATATTGCCCCTAATAAATTAAGTCTCTGTACCAACCAGTATACTTAGCCAAGGAGGTATTGGTTTTAACGTGGTATTAAAAACAAGAAAAAAAAATAACGGTGTATAAGTGTGTCATGTATGGGTAGGTTTAGGGTCTGAGGTCTGAGGTCTGAGGTCTGAGGTCTGGGGTCTGAGGTCTGGGGTTTGGGGTCTGAGTGTACGGATTGTTTACGGAAAATGGGGGGCTCACAGTGGTCGTGTCTTTCCCATAACAATACTAAGTAAATCTGGAAGCACCCCCCCAAAAAAAAAAAAAAAAAAAAAAAAAAAAAAAAATAAAAATAAAGTAATTTTAATTTTCCCAAATCAATATGTCTAACTCTGCTGTTTATTATGGCAATAACAATTGGACTAAAAAAAACAAAGCCATGCTCAACATAGAACACCCGTACACCAAACAATGGACCGCGTTCGCTCCCACACTTCTCCACACCAAGACAAAGGCGGGATTTTCCCGTAGTTGCGCGGTATATGCAGGTGGCCAAAGTGGAGCCACTCTAGAGTATCCAAAAACCCGCGGGGGCACGACCGTTCCTCCGCGCAAGGTGCACAAGGTGTGTTTTTTTTTTTTTTTTAACCTCTCTGCCTTCAGACGTGTTGATCCTGCAGGAAGTCCGCGCTCGCTCCTCCGCCGAACAAAATTCAAAACTGCCAACGTTTCCTTCTCTAAACACACTTCCGCTCCACGCAATTCGGCACAGCATGACTTCAAGAGCAAAGCCCATTCGAAGGAAGCGTGTGGACCAGTTTCAGCAATATGCTTCCATAGCTGACCTGCAGAAAGACAAAGATCACTCTTCTTCTCCCCAAGTGCCCCCTCCTCCGGGGCCTCCCCAGATGGTGAATGCCCAACCCCAGGCCCAGGATTTCCATGCTCCTCCCTCAAATTTCCAACCTCCACCTTCAAATTTCCATGGTCATCCTCAAAATCCTCAGATCGCCGCCCACACTCCCCAACTTTCATCTCACGACGCTCCAAATGCTGGTTGGCCTCAGGCTGATACTCAGGTGGAGGATCAACCAGCAAAAGATCCGTGGGATGAGGAAATCGGTGACTTATCTTGGGACGAAGGAAGCCCTGTTAAAGGCGACTTGCCATGGGACTCTGAAGCCGCACAAGATGATGTGACTTGGAATTCCCTGGCCCCCGCTCATGACCACACTGAACAACATGAATCACCTCTGAAACAAGACCCTGCTGAGCTTGGTCCCACCGATCCTGAGGCTACAGGTGACTGGCCAGGTGAGTCAGACCCTTGGGAAGAACACATTCAGGCGGATCCATGGGACCAGGAGTCGCTGAATGTACCCTGGCAACAAGAACATAATCTAGAAGATTCCTTTTCGAGACCACACGGTGCATATGAATATGGACAAGACCAGAATTCGAACCAACAGCAACAACTTGATGAACAGGAACAGAATTTGGAAGAACAGCACCATTTGAATCAACAGGACCAGCAGCCTGATGAACAAGAACATCATTTCGATCAACAAGAGCAAGAGCAAGAGCAGCATGCGGAGTTTCAATACGACCAGGAGCAAGAGCGGCATTACTCCGGCGGGCATCTCCAGAGTTATGGACAGGAGTATCAAGCTTATGAAGAACAAGCATATGATCAAGGACACCAAGAATACGACCAGAATCAAGCTTATGAACAAGAATCCTACGATCAAGGACTTCAAGCACATGCTCATGAGTCATATGACCAAGGACGCCAGAATCATGGTCTAGAAGATGCAGAGGCCCATAACGCATACGACCCAGAAGCATTTGATCATGAAAACTACGACCAAGACTTTGACAAGGAAGACGATCAAGATGTTAATCACGAAGCATATGGACAAGAGAGCAATCCGTATTATCAACAATCTAACCCATACCAGCCGGAGGCCGCGGGATTTCAGAACGAAGAGCAGTCTGATTTTCACCCACATGTCGATTTAAACGATGACCATCTCGATTTAAACGTGACACACGACGCTGCTGGACAAACAAACGTAGATGTGCATGTCCTTGAAGAGTTGGATGCAGATCAAGATTTCGAGGCAGATTTGCATGAAGACCACCATGCATCGGAATCTTTCCCTACGCATTTCAACCAGCCTGACAATAACGACTGGCAACCAGAAGAAACTGGAAACTCTTGGAACGAAAACCACCAAGAAAACCAAAATGATGATTTCTGGAACCAGACCGAGCAAGCTTACAACGTCGAAAATGACCAAAACAATACCCAGCTTACACAAGCCCTCGACCAGTCAATACAAGACGAAAACAAGCCTGCTGAAGATGCTCAATTGCATGCACAACGTCTCCGTCCATCCAAAGAATTCTCGGAGCAAGACCCAATTGGAGCTGAACAAGGGGAACAAGAACATCTCGAAAATGACCAAGAAGCGTCCCAAGGTCACGAAGGACCAGAGCTTGCAGTAGAGTCTGCTCGCCCATATGATCCTTTTGAAGCGGATGTTTCGCAGCAGACCGTGGTCAGAAGCGGTAATGATGGTGGACTTTCCGAAAAAGCAAAAGCTCTTGCCCTTTTGGACATGGATGATGATCTTCTATTGGATGACGATTTCTTAGATGACGAAGAACCTATAGAAGTGACTCATCATGCTGCACCAAAGGAACTGAAACCAGCAACAGCTAGCATTGCGAATAAGTATGCCCGCCCAGAACCCGTCAAGCCTTCTTCAGTGTACGCACCCCAAGCAGCTAGCTCCATTGTTCCACCTCCAGCAAGTGCCATTCCTCCTGCACAGCAAACTGACGCCAACCAAGCAAGTGCCCCGGTCAAGAAAAAGAATGATGCTTACGATTTCCCGGATACGTTTATTGCTCAGCAAATCAAGCCAGCAAGAAGGGGACCTCTGGCCCAGTCCAACTACAATCCTCTGCCTAATCCTCCGCTGCCAAAGGCGCAGGGACCCCCTGCACCGGAAGCAACCAAAAAAGCCTTTTTCGAAGACTTGCCCATTACTTTACCAAGCAAAAGTGCCAAACCAAGCAGACCAAAGGCCACAATGTCTAATGCTACTCCACCACAAGCTCCAGTGGCTGCAGTTGCACCATCAGCACCTGCAACTCCTGCAGTGAAGGCAGCACCAAACCCATATGCTTCTTTGGCTCCAAAAACCCCGCTGGTTCTTCCCCAAGCACAACCTCAAAATGCTGGAAACAGGTACCAGCCACAGCCTGACATGAACGCAATGCCTCCTCCAGGTGGAAGTATCAGTGCTCCTCAGGGTATGGTACCGCCTCCAAGCATGTTGAAACCTCAAAGGCTGTCCATTGCGCAAGCATCCAGTCAGTCGCCTCAAATTCCAGCTCAAGGCATGATGCCTCCAATGCAGAACATGCCTCCAAGCTTGCAGCAGAACATGCCTCCTATGCCGAACATGCCTCCTATGCAGAATTTGCCTCAGAACTTGCAACAGAACATGCCTCCAATGCAAAATTTGCCCCAGAATTTGCAACAGCACATGCCTCCCATGCAGAATATGCCACCGAACATGCAACAAAAGATGGGTCCAATGCATCAGATGCCTGCTCAAGCTATTCCTCCAGCTGCTCCTCACCACGCAGCAAGTATTCCCGCAAGACGCAGTGTATCTAATCACCAAGGTAGCGATTACTCCATCTCATCCACCAGTTCTCTTCTAAACGGAAACACTCAGAACATTCTGTCATACAACTCGCCTCCAGTTAAGCCCAGAGCAGAGGTGAAGCCACGGATCAACACTGCTGCTGCCAAAAACGCAGACAAGAGTACCAACATCAGTCCATATGTTCCTGATACCGGACCTTATGGCCCTGCAGCTCGTGGACACTCGAGAAGCAATTCGCTCATGGGAGGAAGTGCTAAAGAGGGCAATCCTTATGCTCCTGCACCTCCAGCAACTGTCCATAGTCCAAATGCTCCTCATGCTCAGGTGATTGGAGCGCAGGTTGCTAGAAAGAGAGGAAAGTCTGGTGGCAGAAATTCTCTCCCTACTATTGCCCAAGCGGTCACGCCCAAGGTTGAGAACCCAGAGGCTTTGCTCAAACGCCAGTTTCCCATTTTTGGCTGGAACCAGTCTGATAGAGTCACAGTCTTGATTCCCCAAATCAACACTGGCTTCGCTCCTCCTCTGAATACCATCAGGGTATGTGGAGCCACGGAAGTGTTGCCAAAGGTCAAGATCCATGGCGACTTCCCTGGCCCATTGTCCAAGTTGAAAACCAAGAAGAAGGATCTCGAGGCTTTCCTTGAGAAGAACATTAAGAATTTGCAAAGTGAGCCTGGAAGCCAAGAAGAGCTTCTTCTCTCTGAGATCTTGCTTGTGTTGGTCACAAACGATAAGGAGACCTTGACTCCTGAGTGTCAGAAGAAGATCGCATCAATTCTCACTCCCAACGTGGATTTCACCTTTTCTCATGACGTCAATTCCAGTTTCTTGGGCCAAGGTGGACCTGGATACTCTGCTAATGCGTTCAAATTGGACAATGCAGGAATCAGTGTGGTGTGGAATTTGATCCAAGCAGGAAACAGGGAAAACGCATTGAGCTTTGCCATTTCTAAACAGGATTGGGCCTTGGCTTTCATCATTGCACAGTCGATTGGCCCTGCGTCTTTTAGCAAAGTCAGCGCTGATTTCGCCAGAATGTCATTCCCCTTCCAAACGAACCAGAACACCCGGGTGCAGCATTTGATGCCGCTTTTACTCAAGATCTTTGCTGGAAACATCAAGAGTGTGATGGACGATTTCGAAAATGTTCCAAGTGAGACTGAATTCGCCAAGTCTCACTACAGAGAGATCATCTCGGCCAGCATAGTCAACAACTGCAGTATTGAGTTCCTCGTGGAGTATGGCCATTTCTTGGGCAAAGCCGGTCTCATGTGTGCTAGCGAAATCTGCTTCATGATTGCGGGCTTGATCATGTCTCCAAATCCATTGCAAAATGGTGCTGTTTTCCCTCTTGTTGGTTCCTTTACTCGGACATCCGTGTACTCCGAAATCTATGAGTACGTGCTCCTCAACTCGTCGGCCAATGCATCGCTTCCTCCGAATGGAATGGCACATCTTCTTCCAATCAAGATCAAAAGGGCTCAGCTTTTGGCCGATTTGGGCTTGTTTTCGGCCTCCAGGAAGTACTGTGACCATGTGAGCAGTTCCCTTAAGGCTCTTGGAAAATCTCCATACGTTACACCTATGGCCGCCACAGATTTCCGTCATCTCGTAGAACGGTTATCGGAGTATTCTGCCAACGAGTCCGGCTGGCTCGGCAGCAAGTTCAGCAAGGTTAATCTCGACAAAGTGTGGGGACAACTCGACAAGTTTATTGGCGGGGAAGACTCCACACCCAAAATCACTGAGACTGGTGTCTTCAGTAAGTTCAGCCCCTCCATATCCAGGAACCCATCGGTCTTGGACTTTGCAGCTCACCACCGGACCGAAATGCTTATTCCTCCTCCTGCAGCTAGTGCACCCCCCATGGAGTTTTCCAGCCCTCCCCAACTCCATAGTCGGTCGGGCTCTCTGAAGTATGCACCCCAATCGGGAAGTAGGCTTCACTCGGTGACGTCTCCTCAAAAGCTCTCCAAAAACCAACAGGACAATTTGCATGCACCAGTGGGCAGATACTTGCCCAATAACGGATCGCTGTCGAGTTTGAACCAGTACGAGCGCAAGCCAGCGTCCAAGACTGCTGTTACACCCAGAAACCAGCTCTACGCCAATAGGAATGCTCAGCACTCCAGCCTGTCGATTACATCTAAGAGTGACTATGCCAGGGATCTTTTGACTAAGGACGTGAAGGACTCTAACAAGGAGACAAAGGAATCTACTAATGATCTGGAGCACTATACTAAGGACTCCCGGGATTCTGTGGACTACTCCAAGCCGGAATCGGTGAAAGACTCCCACTCTCGGAAATCGTCGCTCCATAGCGAAGCTTCTTTGGTTGCAGACGACCATCCCGAGGTGAATGAAGTTATTCCCGAAACCATTGAGGAGTCACCCGAAAACGAGTTTCGCGAAGAGGAACCCGTGGCTGTTCCTGAAGAAACGGCACCAGAACCAGTCAAGGTGGTGGGTCCTCCTCCCAGGAGTGAAAGTGTACCTATGCATCGTCCTCTTCCATTGAAAGGTGGAGCCAGAAGAAGTAATCCATATGCTCCTTCCGCTGCCAGAGGTGCAGAGGGTTCTGGGAGAAATGCAAACAAGTATGGCCCATCTGGACAACAGAGAAAGTACGAAATGGTCAAGAAGGAGGAGAAGCCAAGTGAAGTGAGTGGTTTAAAAGAGAAGCCAGAAACCAAAGAGACTGTGAAGATTGATGATGACTTAGCTAACAATGATCAACCTCAGTCGGGCACAGCTTTGGGACAGACAGATGTACACATTGACCAACAGGGACCATCTGACCAAACTGGCGAGTCTCACATTGATCAAGAACAGTCACATGTTAATGAGGGGGCACCAGAACCAAGTCCAAATGGTGAAAGTGCTTTCCTCGGGTTGCCAAAGCAATCTCCTCCAGTCAAGCCTCCGGTGAGGAAGAACCCTCCTCGCAGAAGCAATGCATATGCACCAGTCGTTGCCAACATCGATGTGAGCTTCGACAACTCCAACTACCCCGAGGAGGAAGCTCTGCCAGAGCCCAAAAAGGAGCCATTGATGTTCCATGCTGCAACGTCGCCTCCCACGCTTCGTAATGGCTATGGAAACCCATACCAGGGCCAGAAAAGAGGATCCACCGATTTGAACATACACGGCAGCTTCGAAGACTACCCTATTCCAGGGTCCCCTGAGTTGTCCACCCGGGCCAACTCCGTCATTGGCAACCCTGGCTTATACTCCAGCAGACTCTCTCAATCTCAGCAGTCAGCTTTGTACCAGCAATATGAGGTCAAGGACGACACGGTGTTAGACTATGTTCCAGTTCCTGAGGAAGACGACGAGGAAGACGACATCAAGTCTAAGAAGCAGAAGGAGGTCAGAAAGGACCGAGCCAACGCCAAGCTCACCATCCAGGAAGAACTCCGCAAGAGAGGTGCTGGACAGAACGCTGAAAATGGCTGGTTCAGAGGTTGGCTAGGTTCCAAGGGCGGCGACGACAAGCCCAAACCTATCCGGGCCAAGTTGGGTCAAGCAAACACTTATAAGTATGACGAAAAGCTCCAGAGGTGGATTGACACCAGTCGTCCATTGGAGGAGCAACTCAAGGAGTCCGCCCCTCCACCACCACCAAAAAAGAAGGCCGAGCCCAAGCCCATGGACGGACCTTCCGGACCTTCTGCAGCTTCTGGTGCACCAAAAGCACCAACACCAGCATCAGGACCAGGCCCTGGCCCAATGGGAGCATCCACAAGACCAGGAGGCTCCGATCCTATCACCCCCAGCCAAAAGGCTCCTTCGAAAGCCCCTCGGCCCAACTTGGCCAATGCTGGCCTCGACGATCTCTTGTCGATGTCTGGGTCTAGCACCGGAGGAGGACGCAAAGGAAAGAGAAGATACGTCAACGTCATGGAAAAGTAAATAGCATTTATATCTGAACACATTAATATCTGGCCACATAAACTGATCTCTAAATGATCTCTAACTGATCTATAACTGATCTTTCACTGATATGCTACTGATCTTTAACTTCTCCTACTTATCTCTAATCCCATTTTCTATAGAGAAGGTAGTATTCTGGCTTGATCTGCTTGCCAGATCGTGTCACACGAGCCTCTGGTGAATCTTCCGTTAGCTCATACCCATACTTGCCGTACCAAGATAGAGCCCGCTCATTGGCCGTGAACACCGTCAATGCCGTAAAGGAGTTTCGGAAGTGTTGGAGATCTGGCAAAGTACTGAGTGTATTTAAGTGTTTGGAGAAGTTGTGAAAGTTTTCCAAAAGATTCTTTCCAAGCGACTCATTCTGCACCTCCGGAAGCACATGGATCTCGTATAAATAGAGACACCGGCCGTATGTTTCCTCACACATCATAAACGAGATGAAACACACTGGTTTTTGGTCTCGCTCATACCAGACAAATACCAATCCTGGGGTATTGAACTCCTCTCTTTTCTCCTCCTTCCATTGATCCCCTTTGTTCTTCACGTACAAATCACCCAAACATTGATCGATGATGTCGATCAATTGGCTCTTGAAGCGAGAGTCCATGCGAGCCTCAGCATCATAGTTCAACAGAAGCTGTAAATCGCCCACTTGGATTTCCGAGGGGAACTTGTGAGGCACTAGTGTTATCATAGAGGCCGCAAGGGCATCCATGAACTCTTTGTTGTTCTCGTCAAAGTCCATTTGTGGGGTTTAAACCTTCACAATGAATTCTCAAATTGTTTCCGGACTGCATATAGATACCGGCTTCGATGGTCCAACTTCAAGCCAAATGAAGGTGTCAATGATGAAATCCAGTTATCTTTGTTTTTTTTTTTCCAAATATCCTGGCTTTCCTGTGAGGTTTTGACTAGAAGGTATTTTTTTCAGTCAGTTTAATGAATCACGTGCCTATACTTGCAAAAAGCCTGTAATCCACACTGAAATTGGCAGAACATCTCGATGTCATCTTTCAATTTAAACTCCAAGATTTCTTCTACTCATTCCAAAGAGGCTTTTTTTTATAAACTCAAACAGCCCAGCTAAAACTTTTTTTGTAGTACCAAACATGCTCCAGATCATTGCTTTATTCTATGGCTGCTTCATGGGAGACTATAACTTCTAAAAGGTCTGTGACCAACGGTAAAGCTAATCCTCAGAAGTCAGGCTCAAACTCGTTTACATTCTTGAGCTAATTTGTTAGTATTTATGGCACTTGACTTTAGTAGTAGTTTGTCTTAGTAGACTGGCTTGATGGGAACTGACTTAAGTCGGGTAGTAGGGGGGAATTACTCCAAAGGGTTCATCAGTGGTCAATATCATTGAATAAGACCTATAAAAAGTGCATACATTTCAAAGGGAGATGGCCTCCTTTTATAATCTAAAGGCTGTAATTTATGAAACACATGCACAGTGTTCAGGGGCTTGCAGATGGCTGCAAAAACGTAGTCTCACTAATATATAAAGGCCCCCCGCTGCGACTATGCCAGCCGTTATTTCAAGTAGTGCTCCGCGCCCTAATGTACTGTTCAGAGAGACGCGTCTTCAGTGTCAGCTTTGAGGCCAAAATTATTGCCAAAATCTTTGCCAAAATTGTTGCAAAACTATTGTTTTTTTAAAGTTTTACTTGAAAATTCATCAAATCAAAGAAATCACACTTGAATATCGTGGGGAAACCGTTTTTACCTTATTTATAAGGATTAAATAGAGTGGTCAGTGGATCACAGTCACGTGATTGAGCTTTTTAAGAAACACGCATAACTACCATTGTCTACCACAAGTCATGACCAATTGGCCAAGCCTGCCAACCCGGGATATTCCTGGTCTATCGGATCTACAGCAGAATCAGAAAAAGAGGTCAAACCAAATGTGTCGCCCGATGTCGTCACCCATCCGAAATGATAGCAGGTTGGAGGCCAAAGACCGCATCAGGCAAGAGCTCAAGAATCTACGAGATAATGTTCGAGAAGCCAAACTTGAACTCAAGAGAGAGAAGAAATTGAATGAAGAAGATGCCCAAAAACGTATAGACGATATGGAGGCTCAAGCTGCTGCTTTGACGATGGATCTAGACTTGTTGATCGAGGAGGAAGACGCCATAGTTGAGGAGACCAAGGTTGAGGAGGAAGAAAGCGATGAATATGACAAAGAACTAGAGGATTACCTTGCACAAGAAGAGCTAGAACTTGAAGCCCAATTGAAGGAATTGAGCCTTTTGTGATGATCATGCTTGCACGCCAAGTGACGGGGTAGCGACGTGAGGGAAATTCTCCTGAGATTTGAAGAGCACACTCAATTCGGGGAGGTGAAAAGAAAAGCGGAGAAATATCTTGCTCGGATATAAACAAATATCCAATCAGGGTGATGAAATGGGAATGTGCCCAACATCATCAAGTTCCCCTCCTCGCGACTCTTGTGGGCATTTTAGTGAAAACGTATTCAGAGGCTATCTGTTTTGGTTTATCATTGGCTAGTTAAAGTGCATCTCGGTACACTGGGGTCCTTTTATGATGGGATCCAAGAAAACATGCGCAAAGGATGAACGCATTTGGTGCATGTCGAGATGCAGTGAACCCAACATTAAGTCCGACCGGAAAAACTAGTGCAAGCACGCGATCTGGGGATTTCAATTCCAGAGGTTCTTCTCGATGCGTAAAGTTGCTCGGTGCACATAAAGCCACCAATCAACATTCCGGAATACGTAGAATCGAATGTCAGCAGTTACTTTGGAAGACCTACATGACAACCCTTGTTAAAGCGGCTGGATACATATTTCAGGGTCATATGCACACTTTACGGCGGAGTGCGACATAAGATTTCGAAATGGGTTCCGGAAGATCATGGCCAATATTGGTGGAGAGTTAGGTTGTTTGCCGACTCGGGGTTCACTTCAAGGTTGCTTGAGATGTTACTTTTCTGCAACAATATGAGGTTGCGAGTTGAGAAGAAATGCAGATGCGGAAATCCTTGTGTCTCTGATTGATCAGATTGTGTTAGGCCTGTATGTTAACTGAGGCATACATGTTGTGCGCAATGCAAGGAGTGAATTGGATTCTTGCAATACGGCAAACCAGAGTCCAGCCTTGACCGAAAGGAGATGCCTGCATAATCAAGTTCATCTGAATGGCCTCGCTCATTTGTCCATGTCACTGCAGTCCTGTATGCAAAGCATGCTCGCATTATCGAATGGCATCTCGCGGATTGAAAAAAAAACTTCAGTGGTGTCACATGCGCAAGACAAGCTATAGTCATGAGATACAACTGTGCAGACGAGAGATGTTTGGGCTCTTCACGATCCTGAAAAATCCAGGATTTTTTTTCTACGCAGGCAAGACCCTTGACAGGTGTCATGTACGTCTCATTCTAGCCAATGGTGGGAATTCTAATTAACGTTGCCCTGTCTACAGGATATGCATATGTTCATGCAAGATGGGCAAGATAATTTTGGGTTCCCGTGACGTGCATGTACCTCAAGGTCATGAAAAACATTCCCAAAGACAAGAGATCAAGACTAAGTCGGGCCAGTGGGTACATCTAAGCCAGTGGATCCGAGATCATTTGCAAAATCCTTCAATTCGGGGAAATTGTGGCAGGTGGGGGACATCCTCGATGATGCAGACAAAAAGCATCTCTCAGCGTATAAGCGCGCTCCGCATATGCGTCAAGTTGCCAGACCCACTTTCCCTTCCTACTTAAACGTACATTCCCGGCCTTTACTTCTTTTTTTTTGTTTCCCAGAAACAATGGTGTCATTCCAGAAACTATTGACTCTAGCATTTGCAGCCAGCCTCGTGCAGGCTAAGGACAAAGAGGGTGTGCAGATCTACCACAAGGATGATCTTGCCATGAAGGCATGCACAACCATCTTGGGCAAGACTGCCACTCTTTTTGGTGATGACGACAAAAAGGGTTACTGTAACGTCAAGAACCAACCTGCTTTGGGATCCATGGCCACTTGTCTTTACCAGATCGGTCATGCTGGTGCCACCACCTCTTTCCTCAAGAAGTGTTCCAAGTATAAATTGACGCAGCTGGACTTGGATGCAGCACGTGAAAACGCAACACACTATATTGTCAAGAACGTTACCGCATACCCAAACTTCAGCGCCAAGAAGCTTTTTTCTTTACCTGTTGAGATCCCTCCAAAGAAGTTGGCTGGTTCCTACAGATCCAACGTGGGCCGTTACTACAACTACAACTACGCCAACTACTACGGATGGGTGCTTCTTTCATACTGGTTCTTACTTGTTTTATTCAGTGGTGCTATTCGGTTGGTCAAGGCCGTGGCTCCTCGTTTCTGCCAATCTTTCAATGGTAAGGTCAGCAATGCCTACAGAAAGTATGTGACTTTGCCTGCACTTTTTGGTACCAAACGTGTGACGCACGGACGTGTGTTCAAGGTTCTTGAGTGTGTGATCCCATCGAGAATCGAAACCGTCTTCATTTTCGTGTGGTTCATTTTGGCTTTGGCCTTCAACACTGCTAACTTCCACCACGATCTGCCAAACACAATCTGGAAAGTGGAGTCTGCTGAAATCGGAAGAAAGATCGCCGACAGAACCGGAATTATGGTGTTGTACTTGATTCCAATCTTGTTTTTGTTTGCTGGAAGAAACAACTTCTTGCAATGGGTCTCTGGCTGGAGCTACGCTCGCTTCAACGTGATCCATCACTGGATTGCCAGAATCTCCTTCATCTTGATGCTCGTACACGCCGTGGGAATGACATACAACGGAAAGGGTGCAGGAAACTACGACACCCGTAATGCCAAGCCATACGTGCGTTGGGGATACGTTGCCCTCATCTGTGCCGGACTTATGTGCTTCCACTCCATGGCCATGATCAGAAAGAACAACTACGAGATGTTTGTGTTGGCCCACAACGTGTTGGGAGCCATCTTTGTGGCAGGTACCTGGATTCACGTCTCCGATGCCGTGTTCCAGCAGTTCATGTACGCCACAGCTGCCATTTGGGTCTTCGACAAAGTGGTGAGATTGGCCCGTATGGCCGTCTTCGGTATCAGAACCGCAGATGTGCAGTTGATTGGTGGAGAGACCTTGCGTGTGAAAGTGCCCAAGCCATCTTACTGGAAAGCACACCCCATGAGCCACTCTTTCATCTACTTCTTCAGAGCTTCTTGTTTCTGGCAATCGCACCCTTTCACCGTGGTTGACTCGGTGGTCCATGAGAACACCATCTCCATGTACATCAAGGTTAAGGGTGGTATGTCCAACAAGTTGTACCAGTACTTGTCTACTCAGCCTGAACAACGTGCCAAGATCAAGTGTTCCGTTGAGGGTCCTTATGGTATCTTTGAGAAGTTGCACCACTTCGATACCGTGGCCTACCTTTCTGGAGGTAACGGTGTTCCTGGCTTGTTCGCAAGTGCAGTTGACCTTGCCAAGACTGCAGATGCTCGTCAACAGAAGCTCCACTTCTACTGGATCATCCGTCACTGGAAGTCTATCGAGTGGTTCTACGAGGAGTTGCGTCACTTGGAGAACCTCAATGTTCGTCCTATTATCTACGTGACCCAGTTCAACACTCCTTTGGACAAGAGTTTCATTGACGGCAAGATCGACAAGAAGACCGACTCCGAGTCCTCCTCTTGTGAAGACAAGGACGAAAAGGATGGAAAGGACCAGGAGATTTTGTCTTCGGAGAACGTTAAGAACTTGATGGCCAAGTTGCCATTCATCGAGTTCAGAGACGGCAGACCAGACCTCGAAGCTATTATCAAGCAGGAGATTGCCGAATCTGCAGGCTCCACTGCCGTTGTTGCTTGTGGCCACGATACATTTGTCGACCACGCAAGAAAGATCGTGGTCAACAACTTGCCAGAGGGCAAGCGGGTGGATTTCGTGGACACCATGCAAATCTGGTAAGAGTATCAGTTGTTTTATTTAATAGAGCCCTTCCAAAGGGCACCAATAGTCATAAATTAAAGTTCCCCAAAGTTGGTTGTAGTGGTCTTCTACTAGTATCTAAATACCACACTCAAACATGGGTGAGTTTGATCAAGTATGTGAGGAATATGGACGAGAAGACGGGAATGGTGAAGTTATCATCCAAACCAGGCAAGTTGATTGCCTCCGATACAGACGTGGCTAGACCCATGGCAAGTGCAAATGTCTGGAGCCCCATGGTGCTTGACTCAGGAGTCCATAGAATGTCACGCATATCACTCACAGACTCGTGCTTAGGCACTATATATCCATAGAATACCAAACAAACCACGTACCCTGTTGCTGCACTGGCCAAGCAACCCGCCAAAGATTTGCCCTTGGAGACTTGGGGTGTATACTTGCCATAGGCCCTACCCACGGTGGAGGCCGCAGTATCGGCCCAGCTCAAGAGTAGTGTACTCACTGTGGCTATATCTTTAGTAGCAAACGACAAGTTGAGGGCCACGCCAGCCAAGAAAAAGACGATTCCATTACATGATTCGTACTCCTCCTTCCGAATAATATCCTTGACAAAACGGTATGCGAGCCTATTGATGGGAGGGAAGTTGAGGCGGAGCACCTCGAACATCGCGGTGACTGCGAAGAGTACCCAGAAGGCCTGCGCCACGTGGGGTTGTTTGAAGCCAGCCACGTATAAATAAAGTGCTATAAAGCCTTGCAGTGAATGAAACACCTTGCGAGGGATTTCATGTTTGAGTAGAAATGGGCGGGAAAAGAGTTTGCTCATCACTCCTTCGTCCGCCAAGTATAGGTGGCCGGATTCGGTGATTCTGATCTGCGTGTACTCCTCGGTGAAGGCCACGAAGTGCAGGTCGTCGTGATCGGACCCGGATTCTTCTTCGCTCTCTGTTATTACATATGTGTGATCATGGTCCTTCTCATCGTAGTTTTCGGAGGTCTCTGCTCTCAGGGGCTGAGACATGGTGGAGGTGAAGTGTGAAGAAGTAGAGGTTCTCACGTGGACTTGGGGGAACACACGATCACGTGTCCCGGCTGCACCATGTGATATCCCTACCTTTTAAAAAACCTTCTAGGAATGTTGAATAAAAATGTACTGATCTACACTTCCTTGTTTAGTTTTACGCTTTCGGTTTACAATGATGTTTTTGTTATGATGTTTTTGTTTTGTTTTGCTTTGTTTCTGCTGGTTTGTTATTTCCTTTGTTTATGCGTTCTTGAACTGAGAAGTTCTGCTGACATTTTTTGACGTGATCGTCGGAACACGAAAAAAAATAAAAACGTGCTGAAAAATCGTGAACAATGGGACCGAAAAAAAAAAAGCCGCCCCATATTAAATGTCACCGAAAGAACTCTATATAACACTTTATAAAGCATTTTTTTGCAAATCCGCTTAAGACCCTGGTGTATAGTCTGCCTCATGTGCAACACTCGCGCATGGATTTGCACCCAACATTTGTGCTCTGTTTACTTTCTAATCCAGGTCTCCCAAACCGTTTAGACTTAGATCAAGCCTTAGAAGCAATTATTTATTCTTGAACACCTAATAATAGACTTTTTATCCCCGAATCACTAAAGTGCCATGTTTGCATTATGGCTTTGGCTAGTTGCCGTTCTGGGGCTAGTGCTAGACCCTGACAAGCTCCTCGAGGCCCAAGAACACATCCAGCTTTTCCGGCTGGTTTTGGCTAAACAGGCAATGGAAAATAAGACTGAGCAACCTAGAGGCTGGAACACTAATAATTGGAAAGATCCCATCAATGAAACTCTTATAATACAATCCCTGACCACCGTGGAGTCCACGACTATTACCGTGGAGCATGCCACAAAGACAACTTATTCTGATATAACTACAAGTATAGTGAGAAAGCCATTCAAGTTGAAGATTGGAGCACCTCCATATGCATATCCTACAAATGTTCTGGAAGCAAAAGAGACAAGCTTGCCAGAGATAGAAACAAAACCAGAACCAGAACAAGAACAAAAGCAAGAACCAGAACCAGACAACAAGAAAACAGAGAAGATATTAGAAAACAAGGAACTTGAAAAGGCTGTTACAAACAAAGACATGGAGGAAGAACAACCAAAAGACAAAATTCCAATTCAAAACACTACCCACAAAATCATCATCACTTCTCCCCACTATGACAATGCTCCCCCTTTTACATACTCAGACACTCCAGATTCTGTTACAGTACCCCCTATTGTGACAGTGGAAGAAGATTCCCTGGATCAGCAAGTAACCGTTGAAGTCCCCGTGGACCAAAAAGTGTCTCACGGATTGAATGATTTATTGCAGAACCAAAGACAAAACCGGAGCGTTTTCGAACTCGAGCCTCTTTTTCAAGAAGAGCCCGAGTCCAGTCAACTACAAAAGACCAAGATCAGTGATAACAACACCAATATTAAAGACACCCATTCCAGTGACACAGAGACTAGTCCATCATTAAATCCCCTAGAAGAACTGGTCCCAGAGACAAAAAGTGAACCAGCTCCAGAATACAGACGTTCGAACCTTAAATCTGTTTTAGAGTCAGGAAGCTTACCTAAGTCATTCCACAAGTCTTACAAGCCCGAGCCGGTAGAAACTTATCCTGAACCAACACAAGCAGTTCCCAAAATCAGCTACAAGGATCTCTTTGACTTAAACCCCACTGCAGACAATGCCATCAAAGAGGTAGAGAAAAAGAAACCACAGGAGGAGGACCCGAACCCACCTAAACCCGAGACTCCCAGGTTGGAATCCGAAGATGTTGATAAATTACTAAAGGTATTGGTCAAACAAGATGACTTCAAGCATATTCTAAACAACATGGACGACAAAATCAAAGACTACGTCAATGCTATTGCACCAAAAGCTATACAGCCAGACTCGAAGGAGAAAGTGACTGAAACATCGTTACAAGAACTCTTGAAGCAGCACAGAGCTCATGAACAGTCCAAAAAGGAATCACACAAGAACGCCGCCAAACCAGATGTCGAACGACAGCCCAAAAAGCAACACCAAGCGCCAAAAGAAATGGGGTGGTTCCAGAAATTTACACTCAAGCTCTTTGGGCCCAAGGGAAATCAGCAGAGTAAGCGTTCCACCACCACACCACAAACCAACGTCGCAGCGTCGCAGCCGGAAACGTACCCATCCATGGTGGGTGTTGTGATCTTTGTCATGTATGCAATATTCCTCTGAGTGTGAGATTTCACACCGTAGCGGCGGGGGATTGGCTATTTAAATTGCTCTTAAGCTATGCTTCCATTGGCTATCAACTGGAACCTTCAGAAACAGATGTAGACCAGTTCTACAGAGCAAGCTCATAGTAGTAGTTAGACTCAATCAAATACCTTCACATACCTCAAATTGTTTATTTAGTAATTGCCCTCAAGATTATCTATGATTCCTTGGGCAATAGTTTTGTAGGGCTTAACTATGGACTCAGATCCTGCAACGAGCACCGGTTTCCCATCGTCCGCATTGCAGATATCAGCATTCAACGGTATGGAGCCCAAAATCAGCAAGCCAAGCTTTTCAGCCTCTTTCCGGGCGCCATCTGTGCCGAAAATATGCGAGTGGTGGTGACACTGTGGACACTCGAAGTAGCTCATGTTCTCCACCATGCCCAAGATAGGAATGTTGACTTTTTCAAACATCGCTATACCTTTCACGGCATCAATCAATGCTATATCCTGAGGAGTAGTAACAATGACTGCTCCATCAACCTTAAGCTGCTGACTTATAGTGAGCTGGGTATCGCCAGTTCCCGGAGGCATATCTACAATCAAGTAATCGAGCTTTGGCCATGCCACCTCAAAAAGGAGCTGCTGAAGCGCCTTCATCACCAACAAACCTCGCCAGACCACGGGGTTTTCGGGCTTGACCAAATATCCCATGGACATAGAAGGAAGTCCATAGTTGGAGAGCGGAAGCAAGTGGCCCTTTTCAGAGATACGAGGCTCACCCAGTAAGTTCAAGAGCTTGGGAATGGAGGGCCCAAAGAGATCTGCATCCAAGATCCCCACGCTTTTGCCCTGCGTTTTAAGGGCCAAAGCAACATTAACTGCCACCGTAGACTTGCCCACGCCTCCTTTAGCCGATGATACAAGCACAGTTCTCAGGACATTGGGGATTTTCTGTTTGAGAGGTAGTTTCTTGGAAAAGTCACTTTGGAACTTGGGGAGACCCAATGGGTTTGCATGTGACTTCAACCCCAAACTCGTGTGCATACATCGGAAAGTAACTGCCCTTTTTAGAAATTCTGGAAGTAACATGACAAAACACTCAAAGGTTCAAGTGATGATCTGCTGCTGTAGACTACTCTACCATAGACTGTGGGGTCTGCGCGGACGCGCATATAAAGATATAAGCTAAAGAATACCTTGAGATGCCCATCACATCATGCATCGCCCCACCATCTATGCACTTTCCACCAAACCTGGACGGGCAGCAATTGGAGTGATCCGTGTACTGGGGAACCAGGCTCAATATATTTATCATCGGCTCACGAAAAAGGAAAAAAAACCTGCGGATAGAAGGGCCCAGCTCAGGTGCTTATACAGTGAGAATGGTGGGCTCTTGGACCATGCTTTGACCACATTTTTCAAGGGCCCAAATACGTATACAGGCGAGGATTTGCTCGAGCTCCATGTCCACGGCGGAACATCGATTGTGAAGTCTGTTTTGGAGGCGGTGAAGAGGCTCCATGACCCAAATAACAATGTCCATGTGCGGTATGCAGAGCAAGGCGAGTTTTCCAGACGGGCCTTCACCAACGGCAAATTCGACCTTACGGAAATCGAAGGCATTCGTGATATGATCGATGCTGAAACGGAGACTCAGCGGGTGAGGGCATTGGCTTCGTTGACGGGGCAGAACAAGAGCTTGGTACAGAAATGGAGACAAGAGATCGTTAACAACGTCGCTCTACTAACTACAGTGATTGATTTCGGAGAGGAGCACGATGTGGAAGAAACTGAACTGCTTTTTCTGCAAGTGGAGCAAAATATCGACAGTCTCATATCCAGTATAGAGGCATACCTCGGAAAAGTCAAACGGTCGGATATTTTATTGAACGGCATCAAGATGACGTTAATGGGGCCACCCAATGCGGGCAAACTGTCTCTTCTTAACTTTTTGGCGGGCTCG
This sequence comes from Metschnikowia matae var. maris, assembly GCA_002370695.1. Classification (NCBI taxonomy): domain Eukaryota; kingdom Fungi; phylum Ascomycota; class Pichiomycetes; order Serinales; family Metschnikowiaceae; genus Metschnikowia; species Metschnikowia matae. The sequence continues at coordinate 121,601 of NKZH01002339.1, forward strand.
GACTTGGCCATTGTTTCTGATACACCAGGAACCACCCGAGATATTATTGATGTGCCTCTCGATATCGAAGGGTACAAGGTCATTGCAGGCGATACTGCAGGCATTCGAGATTCACTCGAGAAGATCGAGCAAGAAGGCATTCGCCGAGCAAAAGAGAAAACCATCTTAGGCGACTTCGTACTTGCAATTTTCCCCATCACTCAGGAGGTACCCAAAGACATTAAGGTGCACATGCAGATATTGAAGGAGGCAAAGAGACCCATCATTGTAGCTTTGAACAAAACTGACCTTGTCAATGGTACAGACTTCCGGCGATATGTACAGGACTTTAGCCGGCAGCTTGATCTCAGCCCCGAGTCGTTTTTCCCTATATCTTGCGTGTCGCATGACGGGACGGAAATGTTGCGGAAGAAGCTTGTGAATCAGTTCAAAGACGTTTCTCAAACGGACAGCTCGGACCCTGTGGCTCTTTCTCCACGTGCAAGAGACCTTCTTGAACACGACGTGCTCTACGGGCTCCACCAGTTCAAAATCTATAAGGATGCCAGTGACGTGGTGCTCGCCTCCGAATGTTTGCGCCAAGCGGTCGATGGCATCGGAAAGATCACTGGGGAGTCCGTGGGTGTAGAGGAGATTCTTGGTGTGGTGTTCTCGAGCTTCTGTATAGGAAAGTAATCAATAGCTCTAAATTAAGCTCCAAGAGACACAACGTAAAGTGTGAACTTTTCCACGTCCCAGTTGAGCTTGTATTGTTGGGTTTGTTGTCTTGTGTGGCGACCAGCAAGCTCAGTCGACTCGATGTCGGTCTCTTTCTTCTTTAAGGTGTTGGACAAACTGGGCGAAAGTCTCAATTCAAAATTGATGATATTGAGCCCGTAGTTTAACTTGATCTCGTACCCAAGGCTGAGTAACTTCTTCGTTCTGTCAGCAGGATCTGTTTCTTCCACCATTTCGAGACCTCCAGTCAACTCCTCATCGTTGAGATATAACGAACACATGAAATCCTCCTCAGCTTTGCCTTTCAAAATTCCTTGGCCATCTATCAAGTCGTCTCTTTTGATATTGTAGACCAACTGGTGGAGGTACACCTTGAAGTTTGTGATGGGCGACGAGTCCTGCGGTAATGTGATGGAGTATGCCTTAGACGAGTAGCCAAATGGCTCGAATTGGTAATCGAAAAAGGTAGCCACGTTGGCAATAGCCACTTCGGGGTAAAGAGCCTTTTTCAACAACTCAGATTTCAGCCACTGTGGAACGGTTGACTGAGAGCTTAGAGCGTTCATCACTTTCGAACACACAGTGGGAGACGATGCAAACGTCACTCTGCGGATGAATACATCGTCGCTTGAAGGTGGAGTTTTAGACTTACCCATGGCACACATCTCTGTAGCATTCATCAGCGGGTTCTCTTCCTCAGGCTCGTCGTCAAGTTCATCATCATTGTCCACGGGAGTTTCTTGCTTGAGGGGGCCATCTTGAGACATTTGCTCCAAGAGCTTCTTTGGCTTTCTGCCCCTCTTTTTCTTGCCAGAAGCAGGCTCCACAGAAGGAGAAGAATCCTTACCCTTGAAGTTGAGTTTCAACTTAACCGGTTCCTTAGAAGTCTTGAGCTTCAACTTCACGCCCGACTTTGAAGAGGACTCGCCCAATACAGAAGCCTCTAAAGCAGCAAACTCCTCGTCAAACAAAGCATGCAATTTCTTCAGGTCCTCGTGAATCAAAGAAGAGTCGTCGTTGTAGGCTTGGGCATTGGTGAAGATGAGAACCGTGGCATCGTAGAATCTTTGTAAGTTCTCGGCCGGAGAGCTCTCCTCGTCGAACAAGGACATATCCTCTAGGCGCGCCTGCACATTTCTGAAGGAAGTAGGGTGTTCAATCAACTTGTAATAGTCTGGATATTCCTCCGGGTCGATGTCGTCGAGGAAAGGACCGCTCAAAGGCCCATCTTCAGGGAAATCGTGGGTGATCAACTCATTAACAACATCAAGACACATCTTTGATAAGCTCAGGAGGTCTGTTTCGGTGTCAGCATGGAGATCGTCCTGGTGTTCCTGAAGATATTGCAATAAAGTTTGAGCGTCTTGCACGATCCAGGAATCCGGGTCGTTGTATTTGGCAGCATTATCATACATAAGCTGAAAATCGGCCACAAACTCTTGCGAACTGGCGTAGGCATCACGGGCCACCTTTTTGCTGATCTCATTAAGCGAGATGGGTTCGTCGATGAGTGCATAGTAGTCCGGGTACAACTTCTTGGAGGGGAGCTTAACAAAGGCCGTCACTAAAAGCCGCGAGCCATCTTCAGTTTGTAATGTGTCAAGGGTATCGAGGACTGCACGGTATGAGCTTGATTTGGGCCGCTTGGTGGCGGTCTCTGCGTCCGTATTCTGGCGTTTGACTCTGGGCATTAGGCAGGATGTTTTATTGTTTGAGTTGTTGATAATATTTTGGGGCGCGCAGGGTGTGCGCGACACACACTCACCTAGCAAAAGCGCACTGTATTTCTGAGATCTCACTTCTCAGCTATTAGATTCAACGGTATTGACTATAGATCCCAATGTGTCATATACACCATAATTTATATTTCACTACACACCACAGCCACACACTTATAAACAATACAGACCACAGACACATGAATTACTTTACCTTACTCTTCACCACTCTCCGCTACTCCACACTACTCTTCACTGCTTTACACTACTCTTCACTGCTCTACACTGCTCTACACTACTATATAATTGCTAGTCAGTAATCAGTACACTACACTACACTAAACTACACACTAAATACACCAGACTACTTTACACTACTCTAGATTGAAGGCTGAAAAGTTTGAAACACAAATTAAGGCCTCATAAATTGCAAATGGTTTTTTTTTCTTTGAGGAAACTCTATTTGTATTTCCATATATAATATGCTATATTTTCACCCACCTATTTTATGGGTTCCTCAGTTGGACCCTGCTCTCACTCATTATACTACACACCAGACTGTACTACACTACACTACACTACTCTACTCTAAACCAAATAAACTTTTGCTGACCAAACCAAGGTGAATCTGCAAAAACCCACATTTATTTTTTACAAAATTACTTCCCCAAAATCACCTCTTGCTTATTATCTGGGTTGCAGACTGGTGGTATCTGCAGTATAGTTAGACCTCAGATCTCTCCGCGCACTATATCTATATCTATAGACCACCGCATATAAACCATCGCTCAATGCTAAGCCCTAAAAGCGTGACCATTTTGTATGGTAGCGAAACAGGTAATGCTCAAGACTACGCCCATTACCTTTCTCGCAAACTCCGCTACATCTCGCTCCAGCCCACGGTAGCTGCTCTCAATGACTACCCACCCGAGAAGCTTATCACCGATACTCGTTTCCTTATAGTGGTCTGTTCCACCACGGGCCAGGGAGAGATTCCCCGAAACGGCAAGAAATTTATGAAGTTCCTTCTCCGCAAGAGATTACCACATGATTTGCTTAGCCACATTCGTCTCACGTCCTTTGGCATTGGTGATACGTCGTACGTCAAGTTCAATTACGCCATCAAAAAGCTCCACACGCGTCTTACGCAGCTTGGATGCTCCGAGTTGAGTCTTCGCTGTGAAAGTGACGAAATGGCTCCCGAAGGTGTAGATGGCTTTTTTAGTGAATGGGTTAGCTCCTTGATGGACAGCCTCCATACTCATTTCCCCGACTTGCCTACCTTGGACGACCAGCTCTTGTTGCCACCAGAATATGGACTTTCCCTTGAAAAGGACTCTCTTAAGAAGGACTCTCTTAAGAAGGATGAAACTCAAAATGAAGAAGACTTGGCTGATGGTCTTTCTCGCATGCACTTAGGTGACTTATCGTTGACCCGCGAAGCAAAATACCTTAAAACAGGAACCGTGGTAGGAAACTCTAGATTAACTCCTGCTGACCATTTCCAGGATGTACGTCATCTTACTATCCTGGTTCCTGAAAACCTGCAACCTTTGAAATACTCTCCTGGGGATACTGTGGCCTTATATCCTCCTAACGATGCCAATGACGTTAACTTACTTTTCAAGGCACAGCCTCATTGGTTACCCGTTGCAGATCTTCCGCTTCAAATAACAACCCCATTGCCTGTGGAGGGCGGACTAATTGACCCCAAGAGCCTTACGTTGAGAACCCTTTTCACATACCACTTGGATATCTTATCGATTCCCAGAAGATCGTTCTTCTCGCTTCTCTTCCACTTTGTTGATGAGTCCACAGAAGATGGTCAAAGAGAGAAGGAGAAGTTGTATGACTTTACCAAATTGGAAGAGAGCGAGGATCTCTACAACTACGCCAACCGGCCTCGCAGATCAATATTGGAGACTATCATGGAGTTTGAGAATAACCTTCGAATCCCCGTTGAGTATGTGCTTGACTTGTTCCCCTTGATCAAGGTGCGCTTGTTCCTGATAGCTTCCAAGCCGTCTCCACACTCGGTGGAACTTCTTATTGGTATTGTTGAGTACAGAACAATTCTTAGGCGTATCCGAAGAGGCCTTTGCACCAAATGGGTCAAGACCTTAAATGCTGGTGACAAATTGGTGTTTTCCATTCATTCGTCAAGGTTAAATTTTAACCCACTGAACCTGAATCCACCCATCCTCATGATTGCACCTGGAACAGGCATTGCTCCTATGAAATCGTTGATTGATGACGTAGCAGGAAGCCAAGATCTTTATTTGTTTTATGGTTTCAGGGATTCTAAAAAGGACTTTTTTTTCGAAAATAACTGGAATAGGTTACAAGATTTGGACCAGTTGAAGGTTTTCCCCGCAATTTCCAGACAAGACGGATTCAAGCACAAGTATGTTCAAGACCGTCTTTTTGCAGAGAAAGAATTGGTCAAGAGACTTCTCTTGCAGGAAAAGGCCATTGTGTTCTTATGTGGAGCCAGTGGAAAAATGCCTATTCAAGTGCGTTTAACATTAGCAGAGATCTTGAGAGAAGAAATCGAGGATCCGGAAACTTTCTTGATACAGTTGGAAAACGAAGGCAGATTCATCCAAGAAACGTGGTGACGGCTTGGAAGAAATTTGTATCATATGAAGTGATTACCCAGATTATTTAAGCTATCTCACGTGGATCATTTGCAACCAAACCATACACTGAACGCCAAGAAAACCAAACATGACGACAACAATTACATGGCAAAATACGAAGTAAACCGAACCTTAAGCAGAAACATCGAGTTCTGAAGCATTATAAAGCCAAGGTTCAAATGGGTTCTTCATTGGTCAGAAACCCAAAGCCCACCTGATTGATGCGCGCACTGCATGCAGCGCGGGAACGAAATGGCTGATTTTCGACATCTCCATACTCCAACGGTCACCATGATCTTCACCAAGCTAGCGCCAATCCGGCAGAACCTTTTCCGCCAAATCAGGCACACATCGTCCATTGTGATTGCAGGGAAAACATACGAAAGAGACGAATGGACCAACGTCCCTGAGCTGATTCTTGCATTGACCCAACGTCAGCTCCACCAGGACCCCAACCACCCCATTGGAATCCTCCAGAACCTCATCCAGAGCAATTTTCAGGGCTTGGGTTACACTTTCTATAATGATTTCAAGCCAATCGTCACAACCTTTGAAAATTTCGACGTTCTAGGATTTCCTCAGGACCACCCAGGAAGATCCAAGTCAGACACTTACTACATCAACAAAAAACACTTGCTTCGAACACACACGTCTGCACATGAGCATGAGTGTTTCCAAGTGTGCAAAACGCCCGGATACTTTATTACTGCCGATGTGTACCGTCGAGACGAAATTGACCGCACCCATTACCCAGCTTTTCACCAGATGGAGGGTGCACGGTTGTGGTCTCAAAACGACGATATTGAAGGTATAAAAAAGGATATTGCTTCCATTCCAAGCACGGACATTATTGTGCAGGACGATTTCAGTGAAAAGCCTGCTAATCCTGGAAATCCAAAGCAGGCATACGTGACTGACGAGCAGGTATTGCTTGCATCCACACATCTCAAGAAAACTATTGAGTACATGATCAACTTGGTGTTTGAAAAAGCGCGCCAATCTGCTCTCGAGGCCGGTTCCACCGAGGCTTACCTCAATGAACCGTTGAAAGTGAGGTGGGTCGAAGCATACTTTCCCTGGACAAGCCCCTCGTGGGAAATCGAGGTGTGGTGGAAAGGCGAGTGGCTTGAGTGCTGTGGGTGTGGAATAGTGCAACAAAGTATCTTGGACAACTCGGGGATTTCGCAGGACAAGTACGGATGGGCATTCGGGCTCGGGTTGGACCGTATTGCCATGCTTCTCTTTGGCATTCCTGATATCCGGTTGTTCTGGCTGCAGGACGAGAGGTTTGCACGTCAATTTAAACAGGGCACCATCTCCACATTCCAGCCCTACTCGAAGTACCCGGGAGTGAAGCGGGATGTGAGTTATTGGCTCAATAGCGACAATGAGTTGCATGCTAATGATGTCATGGAGGTGGTCAGACTGCACGGAGGAGACTTGGTGGAGAGTGTGGTATTGAAGGATGAGTTTGTGCATCCTAAAACAAACCGCAAGTCCCAATGCTACGGTGTCAACTATCAGTCTATGGACCGTAACTTGACCAACGAAGAGGTGAATGCCATTCATAAATTGGTGGAGGCCGAGTTGGCTTCTGTCTACCACGTTGAGATCAGATAATCAAGAGACTGACATACTGACATACAACATACTACACACTACCATTGGTATGTATGTATATATCGATAATACCAATGTATATAGATTGAAAAGAATAAAGTGATATTAAAAAGAGACAAAAAAAACTATATATCACTAATTAGAGTGTATTGGAGTATCTTAGACTTTATAGTCCAGAGAGACTGGCCCATGAGACCTGCATATACGCACGCAAAAAAAGCGAAAATCAGGTCCATATCAACCCAACTACTTCTATACCTACAACTCCAATGTTCACCCAACTCCTCGGGTCGCTCAAGGCATTGCCGCTTCTTTCCAAGCCTTTAGTGCCCTCCACCAACTCGATCACAAACCCCGTTTTTTCTAGCGTTTTTAAGCGTTTTAAGCACGAGTATGCCCCAAGATACAAGCGGATCCGTAAGGCCTTCAAAGGTCGCGTGACTGTGCGGACAGGAGGGTCGATCAAAGGAAACTCGTTAGAATTTGGTCAATACGGACTCAGATTGAAGTCCAACGGCTTGCGTATGACCGCTACACAGTTGAAGGAAGCCGATAAGGTGATTCTGAGAGAGATCCGTCCCCAAGGAGCCTCGCTCGTGACCCGGTTTACGTGTAACACTCCAGTGTGTATCAAGGGAAACCAGACCAGAATGGGAAAAGGTAAAGGTGCTTTTGACCACTGGGCGTGCAGAGTTCCCACCGGAAAGGTGCTCTTTGAGATCCTGGGAAAGATTCATGACAAGGTGGCACGTGAGGCGTTGAGAAAGGCTGCCGACAAATTGCCTGGCATTCTCGAGATTATCGACGAGACTTCCAAGGTCAGAGTGAGTCCAACAGTATTGGTGGACAAGCCGGATTCGGTGGACTACGTGCAGGTGATGAATGCTAAACCCACGAAGAAATGGTCCAATATCCAAATGTCCAAGCTTCCGGAGTACAAGCTTTACAGAGGACGTTAAACAAGAATATTGGAGATGTTAGAAGTGGAGATGTTAGAAGTGGAGATATTGAAGGTGGAGATATTGAAGGTGGAGGTGTTGAAGAATGTGACAATATGAGAAAGATAAAAGCTCATCGTGCACTTGTTGTTGTAAATAGAAAAGAAAACTGATACAAGTCTGAAACCAAAAGTTATAAACCCCATAATGATAATTGTGATCCAATAAAGTAAAACCCTGCTATATTTATTGAAAGGTTTGTATTAGATTTAAAGGTAGTGTATAGTGCTGCCTGCATATACAGCCCGATCTCATTCTACCTGTTCAACTGGCCACAACATTCAACACCAACAACACCAACTCCTCCCTAACTCCTACATAACTATTACAAAGATGGCATCTCTGGACAGTGGTAAGCTCATCCAACATGCCCTTAACCAAATGCGGCTCATGATCGAGTCCGACACCGAAGTCTCCACCATAGACTTGAACCTCTTAGAAAACCTCAACACCAATCAGTCCCTCAACTACATCAAGCTCGAGCAAGAGTTGAGTGCCTTGGAGACTAATGCTGCACATATGACCCAAACAAAGCAGGAGCTTCAGGAGCTCTTAACGGAGTTGAATGGAATCGAGCAGCTGGTTATTAAATTGACCAACATAACCGACGAGCTCCATGGCTGGACCAAAGAACTTAGCAAGCGTGCATAAGAAAGTTTTTGGGAGTTATTGAATTGATTTCAATTAATTCACTTTTAATTGGCCATCGAGTTTCAATTAAGTTTCAAGTTTCAATTGGCAAGTTTCAATTGGCAAGTTTCAATTGACGTGACTAATTAGATTCATATAGGTATTTGGGTAACTGGGTAACTGGGAATTTGGTTAAAGCTACAAAGACGCCAGTACAATTGATCATCCCAACTTTCAACCCAAATTCATTTCTTTCATTAATGGCTCTTAATTTTTTTTTTTCTGTGAGCTTGTCATGTCTGCTTTTGGTGGATTTAGAAAAGGTTCTGCATCTGCTTGATACATATTAGTACTACTACAACTTAGTACTACAACTTAGTACTACACATTAGTACTACACATTAGTACTAGTACCCTGGGGACAAATGAGTATTTTGCGGTGTTGCCTGCAGTCATGGACCTAATCCGGACTCAATCTGCAGTGGCTCACCCTCGGCATACCAAAGATGTTTCACAAAAACAAACGGTTCAAGCCGAAAAGGGAATTTTGTATCTCCCGACCACATTAATGCAGGGTATTCCAAAGCGCGCAGTTTTTTCCTCTATGATAGTGGCACTTTTTCCTCTGCTGGTGACGCACCTTTTTTGCAATCGTTTCGTGTGCGGCATGTACAAAATAGTGTCCGAGGTATATATATATCGCCCTTTCCCCTCCACTCTTTTTTTTCTTTTGTATCCACTCACAGATTTCCAGTTACCAGCAGCTCAACACCCCTTTGCACTGCACCCGCTTTCGAATCTCAAGCAATCCTACAACATCTTCCTAGTCTCTAGCTCCTGCCCTCCTCCCTCCCATTCTTGTGTTACATCTTCCTAACCAGCAATGAAGCTTCCATTCTTAGTCCTTGTGTCTTTGAGTACTTTTGTGGTCGCAAAACAGCAAGATTCTTACCGGGTTTCTGCGCCTGTTACAGCTCAAGTGGCTCCCGGTGATGCCGCTGCTCAACAGTCTGCTCAGTCCACCATGGAGAACTTGGTCCACACCTTGGATAGTGAAGAGGTGGACGTGGAGATTGAAGTGAATAAGGACCCCAGCTCTGGGCCTTTGGTTTTCTCCATCTCCAGCGATGACCACTCATGTTCCTTTTCCTTTGACTCCCTACAAGGCCAATCTTCAGTGTCGGAGTCCAAGTTTGCCCAGATCAATGGCATCTTATTTGGAACCAACTCCGAGATTCCTGACAATCTAAAGGAAAATGCTGAGTTCATGCAGCAGATTGACTGCTTCAGATTTCTTTATGACTCCTTGGTAGCTGCCAACTCCGAAACCTCCGATGCTATTCGGGACTTTATTGTGTCCCAGTTCTACTCGCAATTCATGCAAGAACTGGGGGAAACTGCCACTTTTTCTGCATTCAACATTGGCCCCCCAGCAGCTGAGGCTCAGTGGCTCAAGGTTGATCCCGTGGATAAGAAGAATTCTTCTGAAGAATTGCTTGATTCCGATGAAGAGTTTGAAGACGAGTTTGAAGATGACCTTGAAGACTTGGACCCTTCTGCACCTGCCGCTTCTGATGATGAGTACACCTATCAAACCAAGATTGGGTACATCAACAAGGTGGGCTTACTTAACAACTTTGACAGGCTTAATGATGTGGAATACATTGGCAACATCGACACAGTGTCTTATATAGATGACTTGCGTGAGATTGACAATGTCGGAAGCATCGATAAGGTGGAGCACATTGAAAATATTCAAGACATCAAGCACACTGGCAACATCAAGAATATTGTCAATGTTGGTATCATCAGAGAAATCGACTCCCTCGAAGACATCAAGAACATCGACAACATTAATAAGATTGAAAACATTAAGAATCTTGACAGTCTTGATGACTTGGCCAAAATCGAGTACATTGACAACATTGAAAGCATCAAAAATGTCGAGAGCCTTGAAGATGTGCAAAATATCAACAACGTTGAGAGAATTAACAACATCGAAGAAGTGTCCATCTTTGCTGTGCCAGGTCAGGAAGTCCAGTTTACTGCTAGTGGTGTATTGCCAGACTTTCAAAAGAGTGATATTGAGAATGTCGAGCTCATTGAAAACATTGAGAAAGTGGAGAACCTCAGAAATTTGGAGAATATCGGCTACATTGAAGACATCAAGAACATCGAAACCGTCGAGCACTCCAAGAATATGTTGGCAGAAAATGTTGGTACCATTGAAAACATTGAGCACGTGGTGAACATCGAAGAGATGCTTCCTCCTTTTGAAGAAGAAGCATTCATGGACTACAACGAAGATGAATGTGATGGCAAGGACGACCAAGACTTCTACGCAGAGAAGGCCTCCATCCAAGCTCTTCCTGATACCAAGCCAGCATTGTCAAAGCATCAAAGACCCATTTTTGTTTCTAAGGGCTCGATTGAAAACATCGAAAAGGTCAAGAATGTCGAACACATCGACGACCCATCGTACCTTGACGGAGTCAAGCACATTGAGAAGATCAACAATGTTGGTATCATTGACCACATTGACAACCCCAAGGACGTGGAACAAATCGAGGTTATTGAAAACGTTGAAGTGATCAAGAACATCAATACCTTGAATAGCGAAGGAAAGCCCTCTGATTTTGAATACTCAGATGGAATGAGCGACTACAGTATCGCGCAAAAGTCTGAGGTCGAGTCCACACCCCAATTGGAATCCGAGCCCGAGGTTCAATACACTGGTCTCAGAGTTCAAAAGGTGAAACAAGCCAATGTGGCTCATGCTGCTGCTGCTGCTACCGCCGGAAACGGAACTACTAGCCAAGCCGGAACTGTCGTCGGTAATGGTGCTACTCCCCAAACTGGAAGTACTGCCCTTAACGGAACCACTTCCTTGGCCAGTCTGGGATCCCTGAAGATGATCCCCACTGCTCTCTTGGTTGCAGCATTGGCTGCCTCTCTTTAGAAGCACCCCCTGCATTGGTTGGTGGCTGCAACCTCGCAGGCAACTTTGTGCCTCTCCTTTTGTGACGCACATACTTGCTATCCACCACACTATATAGTTTTGCATTAATACATTGATTACAAAATCTCCTGAGCAATTAATTTATCCACACTCTAAAGCCACGCCCAAAAGATCCTGGTTATAAAGATAAATACTTTGGCTTCATTGACATCATATTGTGTCACTTGCATTAGAGCTCTTTTTTTTCAAACAGTACTTTAGTGACGCTTTCACGATGGTGGCCTATGGACACTTGCTTGTGGTCTTCATCGTGCAAGTCCATTTGGGTGCAATAGCAACGGTTCTCCCCGACCCAGACGACCTGTTCCTCGATAGTTTGATTAGATTCAAGGAGCAGTACCAAAATCCAGCAATGGCTCTCCCAGATGAGTCTGGAGATGCTCCCCCACAAGCTAAAGCCGCTTCACAAGCTCCTCTTGAAAATGTGAGGCTTCCTTCAAAGCCCAGTCTGGCTACTCTCAAGAACGCAGCCAAATCCCCATTGAGCAAGAAGACCATCATGGACTTTCAGTCCAGCGTCGAATATAGACCCTTTAGAGGCAGCAAGGTGGTGCACTCCAATTACTTCTTCATGCCCGAGCAAGTGACTAAAGCACAGAGTGAAAGCAAAGTTCAGTCTGGAATTGTTCTTTCGTATGTGGCCACCTTGAACAAACGAAGCATAATAAAACCAACAGCTGGCTTGAAAACCAAGTTCAAAGCTGAATCTTTGGATGCATCTCCAGTGGAACACATTCTTATTGATTCCAGCGTCTTGGTGAGCGTCGTATGCCCTCATATGCGACATGACTTTATCTCTGACGAAGCAGTGCCAGGCAAATTCACCCTAGTGAACACCAAAATTAAAGAGTTTCGGTCCACCAACGACGAAAGACGCTCCCAAAATCAAGCTTTGTTCTTCCCTAGCAACTTTGCTAACCCTTTTGCATACTCGTATGGCTCCCGATTGGTGGCCAGCGTTACCTATATAGGCATATGCATCATGGTCAACCTAGTCTTCAACATAGCATGAGTCACTAAATTGACAGAGTTATCATGATTGAAGAAGACTCTCGAGTTTGAAGGAAGTTATCGGGACTAACAGGCATTATTCTACTTAGAGAAGTTTCTCATGTATGCTAGCCCTCAAATTAGAAGGCCCTTTGAACTTGTCTCCTGTTGATCAGAGCCTATGACTCCTGGAGTGCCTTGAGTCTCTGCTGCATTTCGTCGAGCATGCCCAAATCCTCCCCTTCGCTTTCCACGGCCGGAACATCTTCAGCAAAGTCTGTAGCAGGAACTTCTGTTTCGACCTTACTGAATTTGTCTTCGGTTAAGGATTGAATAATCTTGTTGACCTCCTCCTGGGACTCGTCTTCCAACTCCTCATCCATATCAAGATCCACCATATCATCCATCATTTCATTAATGATTCCTGCCTTCATTAACTCCTTGGAGAGTTCCTGCATGGTGCCACTTATCACCCCAATGTGAACCAACGAATTGACATCCTTCATGATCCCCGTCGACGACTGTAACGACTGCGTCAACTTTTTCATTTGCCACTGCTCATTAATGGCCATGGTGATGGACTCTAGTTTTGTCTTGGAGATGTGGAGCTTCTTATACTGGTTATGGATGTTGATAAGCTCGCGTGCATAGACCTTGGCCGACTTGTAGTCGCCGCTCTTGGCGGACTTTTTCACCAAGCCCTCGGTTTTCTTCTTCAACGGCTGTAACTGATTAAGCGATCGGTCAAGCTCCCTTTTGTTCTTGCGGAGCAACAGATTGATAGTTCTCATCTATAGTTAGTAATGCGATTCGACATCATACTTCAACAAATAGACTGGGTCAAATGGTGATGGTTCTGACCCCTCAATGATTTAATTGGTTGATATCACGTGATTCTTTATTCCATATAACATACCTGTTCCTTGGGGTCGGGGCCCCATATGGTTTTCTTGATGTAGTCCATGGATATAGGTGTAGATAGAGAGATAGAGATTAGACGTACATTGTGCGGAGGGTAGATGCGGTGTACGGGTGCACAGGGCCACACACACTATAGTAGATTAGAACTGAATGTCACGTTTTATAATGTTCTTTTCTGTTTTTTTTTTCTTTTTGATTTTGATTTAGATTTTGATTTTGATTCTTTCCTCCTACAAGATAACCATTGTCTTTGCAGCAAAGCCCTCCAAGTGAAAAATGGCCTTGGAGCCCAAACTCAAGCGTTCATCAAACACCGCAGCGAGGTTGACAATGTCAAGAGACTTTTGCGGGAGCATCGACACCAACTTCAACGTAAGGGTCTTCAAAATAAGCCGGGCTGGGATGCAATGGGATAACAACTCGTAAAAGGTCACACGCAACTTGGCCAAATTGGCCACCGACTGGTCCTGAGCCATGGACCGTGCGATGCTATGGATGAGCACTTCCCAATCTAAGGATACCACATTGGGGTCAATCCTGGCCACATTCACTGTATCAGTCTGCATTGCAATGGTCTCAAAGCTCAAGAGAGCACGGCGCAAATTATATTCTGCGGCCTCGGCCACATTGTGCAAAAAACCTTGGATGGCAGCTTCATCTGGCGAAGAAAACCGAACATTCTCTTTCGCTGCCACCGAGTGTAATACAGCAGCAGTTTCCGAAGCCGAAGGAGCAGAAACACGCATCAACAACGTACGCGACTTGATGGGTGCCGTGATGTTGGAGATGGTATTACACACCATAATGAGACGGATATTGGACGAGTACTTCTCCATGGTTCTCCGCAATGCTGCCTGGGCATCTCTACTTAAGGAGTCAGCCTCATTGATCACCACCACCTTGAACCTGTGTTTGATGTTGCCCTTGCCCTGGTTCAGGAAATCCACCTGTTCCGTCAGAGCCACATCTTTCAAGAGATCCTGGATCACCACACGGTCATTGTTACCCATATCGGAAGGAGTGATTTCTAAGTGGTAAGGGGAACTTAACACATTGAACTCGAGCTTGCGGTTGGACGACGTGGTGAAGGTCTTAACATCGATCTTCAACTTGTCCACCTGCGCTCCAAACAACTCATTGAGTGTGGCATAGATGCGTGTTTTTTTTCCTGCTCCTGAAGGGCCATACACTAGCAAGTGGGGAAAATCACCGGTGGACGCTAGCGCCTTAAGAGACCGTGTCAAGTTTTCATGGAACAGTAAACCCTCGAGCTTCTTGGGCCTATACTTGTCGACCCAGAGAGACATTGTATGTGATTGAAATTAGATTTGAAGGAGATGGCGATTGGTTTAAGCTTTGGATGATTGTTTTGAGTTTGCTTCGATTTCGGGATGAAATGAGGGTTAAGCGTTTGGGTGAGTCAGTGGGCTTGCAAGTACCTAAAGCTTGATGCCTGATTTACCTGATGAGAATGTTGAGTGCTAGAGACGCGTGCGCGCTCTGGTTCCACGGACTGCACCTCCATACCAAGTGCTAGTAATACGCACCTAGTAATACATTAAGTATTTGGGTTTGGTGTTTGGTATTTGGTATTTTGTAAGTGTATAATAGGGGGAGATTCAGTTTCGAAAGACTTTAAATGAAATTTTTATTATATGTTTTTTTTTATTATGGAAATATGAAATTATGTACATTGTCTCAATTGGCACCAGTACCATGGTCTACCCTGTGCTCATAACCATGGCCTTATTGAGTATGAGGTTCAGTGCTTTTCAAATAAATAAGATGTATAAATGGGATGTGAAGAAAATGTAGCTATTGATTAATGAAGGCTCAATAATACCCTATATCACTGGTCATGACTATCAAATTGTGAAATACTCTAGCCTATAGTGCCTAGGTCTATATACTGCGAAAGCCCTCCAGTGCTCATAACCTTAGTTGCACCAGTACTCAGTATATAGATAAGTATAACACTTATTATGATGTATATTTTTATATAAGTCTTTGAAATATCCCTGATTTTCAGATCTACATATATATTGCTGATTTCTAATCCAATATTACACTACTAGCTAAGGTCTAGGTGTGAGGTTTGTATAGTGCCTTAGTGGCTATAGTCTCCCATTCCGTGTAGACCTTCCACTACACTATAAACTACACTACGCTATGCACTATAGTATACCCTTCACTCTACACTCCACAGGCTACACTCCACACTCTACACTCCACACTCTACACTCCACACTCTACACTCCACAGGCTACACTCCACACTCTACACTCCACAGGCTACACTCCACACTCTACACTCCACACTCCACCATACTCAAGTCACTATATACTAACTACAACCCTGGCTCGAGAAAACTAATCTCTAATTATAGTGACTACTGTTATTTCTACCTAAAATGTCTACATACTTTTTCACCACCAGGACACACTACTCATAGATCAATTAGAGCTGGTAAATGGATGGGATCCAGTGGTTGAATAACTCATCAAGTGATTGAAGCTCTGGGACTGTATTTAGCCATAGCCACACATTCGGCTTTAAGTTATTATTTGTATGGGCATCTTCAACCAGAAAATATTCAATCGCTCTAGACTTACCTATAAGAAAACAATCAGTCTAATTCTAGAGTTAGTAGTCTAGTATTCATGTATTTTTTTAAAAATAATCTTTCTAACTATAGAAATGATATTTCTTAGCAATTAGTCTATGTAAAAATTAGTCTACTCAAAGTTATAATTTATCTTTAATTATTAGTCTATGTGGTGACTGGTCTGTGCATAGTGGCTCATATATTCCTGTAGAAATCATCGAATTGAGTATTGTTTGGGATTTTTGCCCACATTAATCCTTCTACAAAATGACTTGTAATACACCACTGAAACAAGAGGACTAGTCAAATTGGCGGGAAATTATAAATACCCATCAATAACTCAGTACCTCAATACTTACATGCATACTACATGCATAACTCCTTTTTTTTCAAATTTTAATCCAAACTCTATTTCTGGTCGGATTTAGCTTCTTGTGAAATTGTGTAGTCATGTGTTATGATTTTTGCTCAACTTTAGCTTTTTTTTTAATGAAGTATCCTGTATATGGCCATGCACCTAACAATAGCAATGACTTCGCTTGTCATGTGGCAACCCAAAATCAAGGAGATATCGGTGTTGCTTATGTGGCAAACTTTTGGCTTTTTTTGGCTACTCTTGTCACTATTTACCATAGATTGTTTTCATGCCAAAGTATTGATGTTGGGGCTCATGACCTATATGATAGTGCGATACTCATATTGAATCTAGTGCATAGTCACATCACACCCAGAGAATTCAAGGATATTTAGTATACAACAGTTTATCATTAATGCTCTTGAAAAAAAAATACTTTTAGAGCACAGTAATTGGTTAATGTTAGGATACCGTCCAACTCCCTCTATAATATTTGATTCTTCGTTTAGTAAGTCTGTGGTAATTGTGTGGTGTGATGTGGTATCCTATCTGATGAGGTGCGTCACTATTATCCAACATGAGCAATATGAACAGACACATACACATTGAGTAGTGCAAAAAAATGTGGGAGACTTGTAGGTTTTAAATAGAAAACGGGTGCTGTGTTTTTGTGTTTCAGTGGCTTTGTAATTTGGTGTTTGTGTTTGTGTTTCAATGAATCATGTGGCTTATTTATGGCTTCCCTTTTGGTGGTTTTACTGACTATCAATTTGGTTCCTATGGTCTTGCTGCTGCGCACTATGAGTGCAAAATACTGGTTGCTTAACCACCACGATATGAGAATGCGGTCTCTTTTCTAATTGGCTGCAGTTGATCCAAATTGATAGAAAAAATTCTGGAAACAAAAAATATAACTAATATTAGAGTCATCACTTTAATCGGGAGTTATTTTACTGGACTGCATATGGCCGTTTTTTTTTTAGAGTCAACCTTGCATTACAATGTATTATGGCGATGACCTGTCGTGTAGCGACGGGTCAAGCACGACCTTATACTTTTTGACCACATTGTTTCAAAGATCCGGCTATACGATGTAATGCTATGCTGGCCTTTTACTCCGACTGCTTGTGTCTACATGGGTTCTGTTTCTCTCTCTCTTTTTTTTTTTCCTTTATTACCTGAAACCGTGTCTCTATAATCTTACCCTAAATATGTAACCCAAATTGTAGCTGGAGTTAGACCTTAGGCTTTGTTCTCAAAAAGTGCGTGGGACACTCATAGCCGCCTGGGTTATTTTGTAAGTACTTCTGGTGGTATTCTTCGGCATCGTACCAGTTTTGGATGGGTTCGATGCTTGTGGCGATGTAGTTCTTAGGGTACCATTCGGCTTGGAAGTAGTTTTTACAGTTCTTGGCAATGTCGAGGTCCTCCGCAGAGTGGGTGAAGATCCCGCTTCTGTACTGCGTTCCCACATCCGGGCCCTGGGAGTTGACTGTGGTTGGGTCGTGGATCCGGAAGAAAATGTCCAAGATTTCTTTGAGCAGGAGAACTTGTGCATCGTATGAGATTTGAACACACTCGGCGTACCCGGTTGAGCCGGAGCACACTTGCTTGTATGTGACGTCAGGAATGGTGGCGGATCCGTTGGCGTAGCCGACCTTGATGTCCACCAAGCCTTTAGATTTGAAGTATTTGGAAAAGACTCTTTCCACGCCCCAGAAGCAGCCGGCGGCGAGGGTGATGATTTTTGTGGACGAGTTAGTCTCGAGAGTAGGCGAGATCACGTTGAATTTGGTCATGATGTGGAAAAGTATAGTTGTGGCTGACTAACGATCGTGCGATCTTGCCGCTTATTATACTCGCCTCAATCCGTGTATCAGTCATCTTCACGTGACATCGCGCTAGATATCGCTCTAGCCTCCACATGCGTCATTCGGAGTAAGCGCGGGGGCGCGGCTGCGAATCCGTTGCACCCATCGCTCTGAATGGATTTTTTCTTGATTTTTTTGTCCCGTAAGCCTCCCTTTACTTCTTGCGCTTGAAACTGAAGATGCTTCCCCGACGCTTTGTTTTGTCTTCCTCGGCATCACTGCATGTGGTGCTCGTATTTGTTTTGACACTGCTCACTGATGCCTTGCGATCCGAGACGCTGGTGTCCGCTTTAGACTCGCGTCGTTTTAGACCTGTCACCCACAGTTTTTTCTCGGACTTCCCACCTGGTGCGGAAGATCCAGCCAGACTCTCCCCGGCCAGACGAGGAGCTTTTTGCGCAGACTCGGCACTGCTCTCCAGGGTTTTCGTATCGAACAAAAACGTCTTTTTTAAGAGAGATGTTGTTCGGCTAATACTCTTGTCATCCTTCTCGAAGCTACTTTCCTTCAAGCTGTTCACGTCCAGATCGGAGCCTGCGGGGTATTCAGGGTATACGAAACTGGTGTTTGCAGCTGTGTTGGTAGGGCTTGTGTCCTTTGTTGGCGAAGCCATTGAAAAGTCACTGCCGTTGTAGATTTTGCTGAAATCAATGCCATAATCCGTGCCGTTGACAGCAGTGTCTATCTTCTCGTAGAACAAGATATATGCGCTTGCCAAGCCAGGCCCGTTTCCGAAAAATCGTAACACATATGACTCTTCAACGAGCTCAACAGTCTCGTCGTCAAAAAGAAACCAAAGTCCGCTTTGGCTTTTGCATAGTGCAACGTAATGTCCGTGCATGGGTCCACCTCCAATGTGCACCACCAAAGCATACAAACCATATAACGAGAAACCCTCGTTGGCGTCACAGCCCGTGTGTTCTTTATCTGCACACTTCGACAGCCCGCCTGTTGTATTGAATAAGCGAAGACTTAATGGGTACAGGATGGAGTCGAAGAGCTTGACCATACGATCAAGTTTCTCGTCGTATTTAAAACGCTTGAAGTTGATGATCAACACTTCAGGGGTCTTTTTGAGGTTAATGGTCTTGACTGCCTCCTGAAGCGACAGGCACGTGTTACAGTAGAACTTGTTCTGGTGGTTGAGGTGCTCCAGCTTGGAGAAGTTGTTAAGCGAATATGTCAATGAGTAGGCACTCTCTCCCGGGGGGATATCAATAGATAAGTCGAGAAAGGTCTCATCTTTGGAGGTAACTTTTTCACACAAAAGGCACTTTGTTTCGTTGGTGATCAAGCCTTGGAAGATGTCAGTACACCAGTTAGTCGGAGTGCCAATTTCGGATGTGAGACTTTCGATTGTTTCGTTGACAAGGTAGTTGCAGAACTCATGGGCATCGTGATGCATATTTGCTTGGCGAAAAAGAAAGTTCTTCTCCTTCAACTTGGTGATGAAGTGCAAGGGCGAAACCACTCCGATTTGGGACTGGTTCTCTGCCATGGCCTCAAAGAGATCCTTGAGGGCATACAATAGACACGAGTCACCGGCCTCCTGCAGAAGGGGCAGTAGTGGCAGGTCGACATTGATAATGGGACCGTTCACCAACGCAGCCCTTTTCCGCAGGTCCACTGAGGGATTGGCATTGAAAGGTGTTATGGGCACCTGGAGTTGTGGTTCCGGATTTGGAATACCAATGACCACATGACTGGACCGAGAAGATGGTGGCAACGGGTCCGTCAGGCCCGAGGACAGTCCAGGAGTAGCCACAGCGGAAGAAAGCGGGCCGGAGTCCGCCTGTTCATCTTTCTCTGCAGAAGTAGCCGGAGTAGAGGCCGTGGCATTACTGGAAGAGGCAGAATTCGGGCAACTGGGTGCAGTTATGGAAGGCCGAGTGACTAAGATTTCTAGGTCATGGTAATCGGGGGTTTTCTGAATCAAGAGTCTCTGCTCGGTGGAAAGCGACTCGCACCGTGGTGCATTCTGAAGGTAACCCAATTTGCGGTAGCTGGGATGAGAGAATGTGGCATCATTGTTAAGTGCAAAAGTGGAGGAGCTTCCAAACTTACCGAAAAACGAGTTTCGTATCAAGGGGCGGCCCGACGCGTCGGAGTTCTCCGACTTGGCAGACGCACTGGGTGCTGGACCGGGTTTACCTTGTTCCTTCAATTTTTTGGCAAAGAGCTGGTCATATTTCACCTGGTAATTGTGAGGATGAGTCCCGGGCACCGCGAGTTTCTGCTCATGTGGGGAGTTCCGGTGTTGGAGGAGTTTCCGACGAAACAGGGTGGTGTAATAAAGGCACTGGAGGATGGAGTTGCAGTAGCAAGAGTTGCCGAAGTTCTCCATGCCGTAAAGCTTGCCGCCGCCATCGCCATATTGCAACGGGGTCAGGGCGCTAGGGCTTGAGTCCATGGTGAAGAAGTTGCTGGCGGGGGAAGAGGAAGTATGTGATGGTGGAGTGGGTGATAAGCTATGCGCGGCGTGGAGTGGAGTGCATATAAGCTAGTCATTTTAAAGGTTGGTTTAATTGTTGAAGCTACGGACACTGAATTGTTGGTTGCAGGAACCACGTGATTTACGGCATTGTGGAAATAAGAAATATTTTTTCTTGTATTTTGGAATGACGTAAGCACGTTAGTCAGACATCGCTTAGTACCTAGCATTACATGGTGCGGGACGTTGAACAACAATGTGAATGAAATAAAAGCACGCAGATATTTCTTAATGTCTTCGAAAATTGTGGGGTGGTCATTGCATAACCGGGCATGCACGAGGTTTCTATAAACCACATCTCGTGTGTTAAGCCCATTTTCCAATCAAGGCCATAAGAAACGTTCCGAGAAGAAACAGCCCCAAGGCCACTGAAAGGCGGGCATTGCTACAGTGCCTCATAACAGGGTCCACGAAGAAATCACGTGCCAAGAGTTCAATCAAAGAATTGTAGATCAACAATCCCGAGCAGAATGCGTCGAACACTCCCACAATTATAAGCGATGTGGGACTGTTATCCGAGTAGAGGTGCCGCACACCAAGCCCAGCGGCGATTCCCACAGGTGTAGTGATAGAGTACACGAGCGAAAGGTACCAAGGCATGCGCTCCAAGCCTGCAGGCCACAGGGCAGTAGCGAACCGAGACCCCAAACCTAAACCCTCGAAGAACTGGTGGAAAGAAATTGCCACAAACAACGTCTTGAATTGGTCTCCAGAAATAGCAAGCGAGAGCCCCACAAACACCGAGTGGAACACAATGCCAAACTCAAGAAGATAGATATTGACCAAAGTCTTGAACACATCCTCTTTACGCGTGGAAACTTTTCCACCTTTAGAAGGTGCAGCCTCTTCAGAGTCCTCAGAATTGTCGGCCACAACCTGGCACTCCGTATCGGACTTCTTCTCACTGGAGGAATGTTCATGAGGCAAGTGCAACTGGCCAAGCTGTTGCTTCTTATCCACGGCCCTTTGCACGAATAATTCAATAAGGAACATGACAAGAGTTCCGGCCAAGGCTAAGGCCGACGAATACGAGTAGTCAATCCAGCTATCATCCAAACATGGACTGGTAAGACTGGTTTCCGACTCTCCGAGCAAGTGGATGTATGCGGTTGCAATGATGACACCACTACCAAAGTATTTGGTGACAAAAACCACGGACTTGGGAATTCCAAGGTAGCGAAACCTGATCGCTAGTAGAGGAAGAAAAGAACCAGCAGCTGAGAGTACTAGCAACACAAATACAGACGACACTCTGGCCGCAAAGAAGTCAGTATTTTCACCAATGGATTCTTCACAAGTGCGTGTTCCCATTATAAGTAGTTCTTTTAGATGACTGAGTGGACAAGTGGTGAGTTGGAAAAGATGTCTGGTCTATCTGAAGAGATGTAAGTGTCTTGATGAAAGATGGACTTCAAACGGGGGAACTGAGACCTTTTAAGTACTCAACAGACAAGTGCGGAGGGCAGAGATGTGTTGATGCCGTTTTGGTGCCTAAGTGTAAAGCGATTGTCAAGCACTACCACAATATACAGTTGAGAACTGGAGAAAGTATGCGGCGGATGAGAAGACGTATAAATAAGCGCGCTGAGATGCACTGCCCGGGGAAGAGGAAGTCGCAGCTTAATTTCAGGCCTAAACATAGAGGTGTAGCAGAGAACGATGATGTGAGGATGTAAGAGAGGATAGGAAAGGGTATCCCCTAAAAAAAATTAAGTGAAAAGAATAAGAAGTAGTTCGCTTAAGGGTTCAAAGCTTAACCTAGGTTAAAGGATAAAAAAAAAAAGAAAAAAGAAAACCGTTTCCTGCGTTCTTCTATATCCGTGGTGAATAGTGATTTACCCGGGAAGCTTCGCAATCTGCTCATTATAGAGGTGATGGGTGCAGGAGCGCACTAGACAAAGCAAATACAGTCCCACAATGGGAACGGAGGTCGAAGGGAATAACTGAACTACACGCGGGAAATGCCTTGATTGTATACAGACGAGAACCGCAGGGACCAGCCAAGCGACTGAGGTCCAGCAGGATGGGTTAGTAGATGGCAGGAGATAGCTGGATGCACGCGATTTTACCGAGCTTATATGTCCTCAGTTGCCGCATTGGGACGAACGCCTTGTTCCTCTTGCGACCTTCTTAGACGTGCGATGACGCATCGGCCGGCGGTCCATGATTGGTTTATGACATCCGATATGAGCCCGGATCTCTGGTTTTGCATGCACATACTGCATAACCCTGCTTTTTTACTTACCGGGAATATCAAACACACTTTGCGGCTGCGGAAACTATCCAATTTGTAGTAGATAATTGAGGAGATAACCAGTGAAAAGTCATAGAGTTGGAAGTCGCAAAAAAAGGTGCACTAGAGAGCAATAAAGTAAAGCCGCGCAGTTATCGAAAAAAATGCGCAAGCCCGGAATCGAACCGGGGGCCCAACTATGGCAAAGTTGGATTTTACCACTAAACCACTTGCGCTTTTCTGGAATTTCCTACAACCTGCTTTTTTATTCATTACAATCTATTGAATTCAGTTTGTTGTCTTAAATCATATTTCTAAGAGCTATAAACCTTTACAAAATTTCTAGCAGATGAACTGAAAAACCAAAATTGTCGTGGACTTACTCAATAAGTCCGTGGATGGTATAGAGGGTCCTAGAAACGCAAGTATCATATGGTACCAAAGTAATACGGTGCCGGATTTCTCAGGTTGACCATTTCAAGTCGCCAAATTAACACCCATTTCCAAAGACCTTACCCTCATTCCATTACTCGGTTTACTCCTTTGGGAGGCTCGAATATTCCTGATACGTAGCATCGCATTTGAGCCCATCATATCTCTCAAGTTTCATGGCCCCAGTCTCTATCAAAGAGTGGTACAAAGAGAGAGTTTGCGGCTTAGGAATGCCCGAAAGACCGGCTTTCCTCAACAAGTTCCAAAGCGTGTCTACGTGGTTCCAGCCCTGCTCCTCCGCAACCACCGGCAAGAAAGTGCCCAGGTATCGATGACTATTGTAGACAAATGCCACCTTTAAGCCATGGAGACCGACTTTCCAATCCTCAGGGTCACTTACCTCGGTGAAGTTGGCCAAAAGAGTCACGTGCGCAGAGAGGCTTGGCAATTCTCTAGCACTGATAGGACTAAACCTCAGGTCCTCCAAAGCACTGATCAAAGCAAAGTCTTTCAAGCCAGATCCAATTTCCAGGGCCTGGAAAGTCCCTATACAGCCACGCAACTCGTTATCGGCGTTCCAGGTGACGAATAAAGGCGATTTGGACGGGTAGGAAGCATCTTTGGTGCCGGTCAGAGCCTCAAACTCGCCCAATGAGACCGGCTTTAAGCCAGCAAGCTCTTTGGAGAGCACCTCAAACGCGTACAATGCTAACGACTTGGACATGGTTACGTGTGCAGGAGCTGTATCTATGAAACTGGTGCAGGGAGAAGACTAACAATGTGGATGGTAATTGGGGTAGGATGGAGGAGGAGGGTCCGAGTGCGGAGGAGGACGGGGGCCTGCATCCAACGCCTACATCCTCATACTTAGCAATTCATACATAGCAGTTCATACATGGCGTTACATGCAACCTGAATTTCATACATGGCATTTTTTTCAATCCTAAATTCATACATTTTACTTTCCTAAAACAGCTTCATACATAGTACTACATACAAGCACAAGCTCCAACAAAAAAAAAAACAAGAAAAACACGGGGGACCGACGCATTTTCAATTTCAATTTGAAACAGCGTTTCATCCGATTCTCAACATGGCATTTTTTTTCTATATAAGTCTTAAGGCATAGCATTTCATACATCTCTATTCAATATTCCCCACCCTCCTCTCAAATGCTGGACTTAGAAACGCTCAAGCAAAGCAGAGTTCCGTGACGGAGTACGACGGGTGCAGTACTGGGTGCAAAATTACTCATCGTAGGCTCTTTTAACCGAGGCCTGGAAATAGTTTCCTGACAAACCAACGGTAGTCACCGATCTCGGGATTTCGGTTAAGGAGTCCAACAAATTCCGGGACAAATCAAGTTCCCTCAAGCCTTCAAAGAAGGGGCTCTTGAATAAGGCGGAGTAGTCTTGCAAGAGGTTACCAGAAAGATTAAGCCGGCGCAAAGAGCTACTGTGAATATAATGGAAAGGCTCAATTCTCATCAAGTTATTGTTTGATATGTCAAGCTGCTCCAAACATGGGAGGTTCAGGAGTGTTAACGTCTCGTTGCTCATTATATGCAATTGGTTATTGGAGAGGTTCAATGTTCTCAAGGTCGGGGGGAAACATATCTGGCACAAGTGCCATTCGGTAATATGGTTAAAAGCCAAATCAACCAGACTAAGGGCTTGGCCAGTGTGGGACTTAAGGAGTTGAGGAAGGCAATTGGGTGCAAACAAGTGGAGCTGTAACAGAACTAAATTCTCTGAGAGCAGGGGAAACGGGTCCTCGAAACCCATGGGGAAATTTGCTGAAGAGCTCACTATAGGAAAATCCCGGCTTAAGGCTCCACTTTCGTTTGAAAAAACGGTGGCTTGTTTTATGGTGTTTGGCAGGGCTATTTCACTACATGACCCCAGGCACACATGACGAACTGCTAGTTTAGAGACCTGAAGCCCAGCACTGGCAACAAACATCAAGGCTTTTTGTACCTTATTGGGAAGCCCGGCTTTGGAACGTGCATTTAGGTGAAGAGTCACTGACTGTGGCATGGTTTGGAGGTAGCACAAGTACTGAAGTAAACGGGCCGGTGGAACCTCCATGCACTCGAGAAAAAGCAGAATGATCAAGCTACGTGGTGAGAGCTTGATTCCGTGTGACGTGAGGTAGTGGATCTCTGCAAGGTTTATGGACAGCTGCAGTAGTAAGTTGCTGAAGATAAGAGGACCTTGGGTATGCTTGGCCACTAGAGCTCTGTGACGACACTCCAAGAAAGGATTTTCTTGTAGATCATCCTGTACTAGCTCTACCTTTTGATTTATCTTCCCTTTCTCTTGTACTAAGCCATCCAAATCAAACATTGTGCTGAGACAGGTCTTATCGATATAGCCTAACACTAGGCTCTGGAGTTCGACAGGAAGGGTGCAAAAGAGGTGTACAGAGTTATCAAACATGAAGATGGAAAAGAAACAATCAAAGTGAACGTGGAAAATGTCAAAAGAACAAAACCGAAATAAATACTTAATCCTCGGTGGTTGGGGGAAGAAGAATTTATTAGACTTGTGTTTTGCACCTTGTTGCGATGCGCATAACTACGTCCTATCATTAGGCCGTTCCGAACTGTGGTTACGCATGCAGATAAGACTAAAAAGCACGGCTGACGCTAAGTGAGAAGACATACCACTTTAGCCACCCATGCAAAATAACCCAAATTTTTAATCCACTGTAATTCAAATCTGGTATGAGAACAGTTTCTCTAGAGCTTCTTTCTCCGCGACAAACCTGCCTGCACCTCTCAGGTCCGGTTTCCGTCATGCAGCTATGGTGGTTATCGCTGCGGTGATAAAATGCGGTATGGCCGATTGGATTCCCACGGTCACGTGCACCGCGAAGATGTTCCCTGCCTACTGCCACCACAGACCTCATTACCGAATACCCTAGCATACAACACCACACAAACACCACACAAACACTACCCATACCTTAATTACCTAAATAAGATTACAATTCCTTATAAGCTCAGAATACTTAGCTAAGTTCTCGGTACCAAAACCTCTCGATATCCTACAAACTATCGATATCACCCTCCGGTCCTAGCATTACACAAGCTTCCAAACCTTCCAGATAAGCCCATCTAGCCTTATCTTATCCAAACAAAATGGGTCTCTGCTTATCATGTCTCGGATCTAATGATGACGATGATGTCAACGAAAGAACTTCTCTATTGGGAAACGAGACCTTCTCGGATGAAGACTTACAGGAGGACTTGATGAAGCAGCAGAAACGTCAAAATGAGTTATTGGGCATCGTCAATGATTTAACCGAGAACCTCATCGATGCTTCGTCTTTTCTTTCCAAACAGACGTCTACGCCGGAGAACCCGGGCTCGGCCAGTGACACTGCCGATCACCCCAGTCTGGCTGCATCTCCAAATCTTGTCCCGGCCAATGATGACTCCAAACAATTACCATACATTTGGACGCCGGAGCAGAAAATGGAGCTCATAACCCAACTCTCTCTGTCAAATGACACTTTCGAGGTCCGTCCGCCGCAAAAGCCCTTATTTGTTGTATTTTAAACCGCAGCATAGTGCCTAAAGGCGCCAGTTCTATATTTGCGAAGATAAGAGCACTAAATCTGATTGCACTACAGCTCCTGCTCAATTGCTGTGACCGCTAGGTTGTTACATCATGATAAAAGAAAGTGGTTAACTGTAGAACCTGCTCAGAGAGTCCGGCTATATGAGCATCCCCAGACCATCTGCATCTCTGGACTATGTTTAACCCCGGGTTATCTGTACCATCAGATGGCCTGTATCTTCAGATAACCTGCACCATCAGACAATCAAAACCCTCAGACAATCAAAACCATCAGACAATTGGAAACTCCAGACAATCTGTACCGTCAGACAATAGGTCACATGCAGCCGCTCGCTGGTAACGCAAAAGAATTTCAATCGATAGCCACACATCCGGTGACTCATTGAATTATTTGGTATGTGCCATTCGGGTATCCTTGGCTGTCTAAACCCGTGACCTGCAGACAGCCCGTGGTGGCTCCATCTCGGTTACTCGAGACGACTCCGCACGGCCGGTCGCGAAAACTCGTTTAAAACTACTCTCAGAGAACTCTCAGAATTCCCCAACTTTTTACGGTCCCACTCTTCCAATTGCATGCACGCTTAGAGGAAAAAAAAAGCGGCTTGGAATTATACGGCTTGGAATTAATTAATTAATCAATTGACTTATATCTTTGCATTCCTTTGTCACCATGTACTCCAAAGCCCAAGCCATATATTCCTCTTTAGACAATGCCTTCACTGGACAGCTTTCCAAGCATGCCTTTACGCAGACATTGATCCAAAACCCTGTGTCCAAGTTCATCACCGAATCGTTTGTGGTACTCTTTGTGGTTCTCTTTTTCTACGAAACCTTCTATTGGTCCGGTATCTATTTGGGGCTCTGGGAGTACCACGCCAGACACATCTTCAAGGAAATTCCCGTCCACTGTGCCCATATATTCGTTCGTGTCAATGTTGCCCACGATAAGACAAAGCTAGCGGAGTACTATCTGCTTAAGCGCGAATCACCGTACAATATTTTGAAATGGAAGTTGTTGAACGATAAGGGCATTGAAGCCTTTGACCTCGACAAGTTTGTGCAGTACCACTTCGAGTTCAGTCCTGAGGATTTCGAAATGAACCCCGATCCGGAGATGGGTTCTACCATCAGCCATTTGAGGGCCAAGGTCCTCGATACTTTCAAACAGTCATCTGTGTATCTCAAGCTGTACAAAGGACAAGAGGTGTCGGTGCAGAATGTGCTAATCTACAACAATAAAAATGAGGAGGTGCTACCAAGTAATGATGACACTTATCTCAGTCAGATTCACATAGAGACGGGGAACCTTATTGACTGTATTATTCTTCTCTAAATAGGCTTATCGAAGGTGAATGATAGCATAGTGTATATCGATGATGAGCGTTTCGTACTAGGCATATAAATCATGGATTTTCATAAAATGGTTTCGTAAAGCAAAAATGAATACTAACACCAACTCAAGGGTTTGGCCTTAAAGCTGCATCTTTGAGTCATCGAAAAGACTCTGCTTTGATCCAGGGTTCTTTGATGCTAGCATCAGCTCGGTGGCTACCCATAACCTGCAGATTTCCTCCAACCGAGACAATCGATAACTGCCTTCACTGGAAGTATTGGAGTCATCATGAGGTTCGGATATAGGCTCGTCTGGTGTAGGAGTAAATGCTATCATGCCCTCTAGTGACTCTCGCGTGTCGTCTTTTGGATTGCTAACGTCCTGCAATCCGGGGGTAGTCTCTGCATTGAACGCAGGGTACAACAGCTGCAAAGGCTCGGGTCCCGGAAGCAAATCAAGCATAGTAGAGTCATAATCAACAAAGGGAATACCTTTATAGCGAATCCTTTGCGCGGAGGAATTTGAGAGCGAGTTGTTCTCAGAGTCAAGAATAACCTGATTCACTGCTCTGTAACAATCGTTTCTCAAGGACAAATTAAACAAGCTCCGTGTTTTCTCGGGCAATTCTAGCAATTGGTCCGCAGGCTTGGACGGATCGAACTCGAAACAAAGCAAGCTCATGGTGATCTCCAAGTCTCTCAACAAGTCCATCGATCCACTGATTTTACTAATCAAGTTTTCCCGTACAAACCGCAACACCGACTCCAAGAACTTCTTCTCATCCTCATCCGATTTGGGTGCCTTTCCGAACTTATGATCCCTGATCATCTCAATTAAGTTTAACCGGAGTAACTTGAATAGTAGCAATTTGTTTTCGTCAAGAATTGTGGGGTAGTAGGTGCTAATGACACGGATCGCCTGTAGAATATCGCCTTTCAAAATCAAGTACTTGATACGCTTCCTTTTGTCTATAGAAGAGTACCCAGGAAGATTGAGAGACTGCTCCGATGCATTGACACCATCAATTTCCATATCGGATGCACCCTCCTCCCGAGGGGATACCATTGTGCCTTTAAATGCCTCCCTTTCCCCTCTAGCCTCCTGAACTAGCGCAAGCGCCGCTTGCTTGTATCCCTCCTGGATAAAGTAGTTGGCTATGAGGTCCTTAAGTTTAGCGCTCTGCCGCCTATGTGAAAGAGCTTTCTTGCGCTCGCCTGAGTATCTGAAACGTATCAGCGAGTACATTGGAGCCGGGTGTTGTGTGGATATATAAGGAAATGTGAGTATGAGAAAAGGTATATATTGTATGTGGTTTGCGGAGTGCGCTTCAGGGTGCACGCGGATAAGCTGCGTGCAGGTGTGTGCCAGACCCGTATTGAATGGGTATGTTCGGACTATACCAGTACTAAAATGGGCATTTTGACGTATAGAAATAAATGATGACTGCTTTCAGCCCGTGAGTATCTTTTCTATGCCTTCAAATCTGCGGGCATTTTCATGATCAAAAGAATCAAACTGGTCCAGCCCATGAAGTTCTTGGCCCCCTTGGCGTGGCCTGTCATGTCATCGTATTGCTCCCACACAAAGCCGGTTCTCTCCCACTCCAGCTTCACGTTATTGATGAGGTTTCTCCTGAGATTTGCATATGTGAAGTTCATTTTCTCTTTGAGCGTTTCCGATAAGTATGGGTTCGATTCTGCATAGTAATATGTCAAGCTCTCCAAGACGAGGTAGTTGATGTTGATCCAGATTGGTGACCGCCAGTAGTTTTCGGCTGTGCGGTAGTATTGATCACTCTTGGAAAGCGACCGAATACCGTACTCGGACCACAACTCCTCAGGGTTTGCAAGCATATCCACAATATGCTCGAGCTTGTCCACGCTCTCCAACGGAACGAAATGGGTGAGGAACGGGAATAACGAGATGTACCCCTTGAAACAAGCATGCATGTGCTGATCATCATCGTCCACAGATGCGTCACAGTATGTTTTCTCTTCTTCACTCCAGTGGAACGCTTCGATGTTGGCTGCGATTTGCTTCTCGATGTTTTCGTAGTATTCCAAGTCCTCAGTCTTACCCAAGAGTCCAGCCACGCTCTTCACACTCCGGGTCATTACTCCCACCCAGCAGATTAAGTCGACGTTCAACTCGGCAATGTCCATGGGCAACACTCGTGGATAGTCGTCTAAGCCGGAAGCCAAACTGTGCGTGGTGGTTCTTCCTCTCCACCTGTATAATTCCAGGGTCGAGCGGTCGAACTGCTCTACTTCTCCTCGCTGAGACTTTCTCATAGACTCGTAATGGGCCTGGAGTCGGGGGTAGATTTCTGAAGTGAAATTGAGGAGGAGCTCTTTGTTGCCCATGATTTTGTGGCCCAAGTTCTCATGTGTGAGCTCAGTAGATAATGGGAAAACGTCGGAGAAGCTCTCTAGGAGCCTGGAAAATGCAAGCATGAGCGTGGGTGGGTTAAACACTGCATTACTCTGCACAACAAACTCAGCGGGGACTCTGGAACGGCACTCCTCTCCTAGAATCACCTCCCGGGCTATCCAGCCATCTTCATCTATAAGTGCAAACCACGACTTCAAGATTTCCAAGACGAGATCAGAGTCATACTCAAGAAGCGGAAGCAAGTGGAAGCCCTCATCCCATAAAAACCCTCTTGGAAAAAAGGGACGGCTTGGAACAAGCGTGAACAACTCATGAGGTCCCTCTGCTACACCGCTAAGTTTAGGTAAATGAACGTCGCCATTTATACTCACTGGCAAGTCATCATCGTCAAAGGATGTTTGACGGTCCACCAATTGATCACCGTTAAGGTGAGAAAGACCACCAAGAAGACCCGAGAGCAATTGCTGAGCAAAAGCCTTTTCTGATTTCGAAGCAGTTTCCAAAGGAAACACCCTGTCGAACTTTTGCTGCACTGTAGCCTTCATATCTGCAATTTTAGACTTGAGGTTTTGGAAGGTGAACTTATTCTGTGGCGGCGTGTCGGCCAGATTATAGATGACCGAAAACTGCGATGGACCTTTGTAGATTTTCTGTATGAGGTGAAGATTTCCTTCGTAGCCATGGATGTTGCGGATCAAAAGCCCCAGGTACGCAGGTACTTGCAGCATGCGGTCCTGAAAGGTGTTGACTAAGTCCTGGACGCAGTCCTGGAGCAAAGTGAGGAAGATCTCATTGGCTCTCCACATGCTTTCATCTGGTATACGGAGACTGATGTGGTGAGTCAAGCTGGGGTTGAGATCAGGGTGGATTAGTTTTTTCAGTGATGGGTGGACATTCTTTTTTGTCAGTGTCACGTATTCGTCATTGACGGAGAGCTCAAACAAGCCCAACTCCTCTGAGAACCCGGTGAACTTGAGAGTATCAGAGTAACCCCTAGTATTAGGCACGTTATCGAGCTTCAAAAATCCAGTAGGAGTAAGGTCGTCCAAGTCCACATCGTGCACTTCGCCAGCAAGGCCCGAGTACCAGACAAACGATGTGATCACATTTTCAAAGCCCGCATGGGGCTTTGAATCCACAGTCACAGCCCAATTACGACCATCGGAAGATTTCACAAAGTCAATGGTTATATCCACGTGGCAATCGTTATCGGAAATGACCTGTGTGCCTCCGACACGTGGGTCAAACTGCACCCAATTAGCTTTCTTCATGTTGTGATTCTGCTCATAAGCATGTCTGGCCGATTGTACACCCTTTATATGATCAGCATTGAACCACATAAGCCCCCCAGTGAAGGAGTTGGCGAGGCGAGGCTTGATGCTCAAGTAATTTCCGCTCCGGTATGGGCCCCAAAGGAGTGATTCATCCAGGAGTTTGGCGTAGTCTTTAGCACTGGCATCAAGGGAATCCAAGGGGGCAATATTGTTGATGTCAAATTCAAACTGTGCTCCTAGCACTGTGGTCAAGAGTGCATAGAAAAGGAGGAATCTCATGGACCAGAATGTGATGGGTGAAAATGGAGGGTCTAGACAGCACAGGCAGGTGTAGCAGCTTCAGCGTGCGAGGGCGAGGATTTGCAATCTGCAGCACTATATCACTGTAAAAACCGATCCATGACCACCCCTGAACACTAGTCATATGGTGGGTAAAATGATCTGATTTCCAAGGTCCGATTTTACATTACATCTATCGAAGTATATTTATATTTGAATGTTCGTTTATATACACTCCGCATTTTTTTTTTGTGTTTTTTTTTGTTACTTACTTCCGGATTCCCGTTTCCTGTGCTTACAATGCCTTAGCTGGACGCGACCGCTTCTTTCATACTAAAAGAAGCCAGTGTGTATTCCACCATACTAAAAGAAGCCAGTGTGTATTCCACCATACTAAACGATGCTTTAAGTTTAGTATGTGGGAGTACAGATTTTTTCGACGACGTGAATAGACTGCATAATTTTTTTCTATTGTCTAATTCCGATTTTTAAAAAGATAAATTCCCATTCCAGCACAGGACTTTTAGCGTGATCTGACATAAGTACCCAAAACTGAGAGACGGAATAAACCAGTTTAAAGTTTTATTTTTTTGCCCAACAAATTTAATTCAATATAAACTTTAAATAATGATCTACATCCTAATTATCTTCATATTTTTTTTTTGTACCTGCACGTAAATATTTTCCTAACTTCAAATTCCGGTCGTTCAATAGCCCGTTAGTTAGCATAATCCCACAATATTCCCAGAGAGGCACTTCAATGCGATACGGAATAGCTACAATACATGGGTGCCTATCATTCCGATGGCTATAGATACGCCGAGGCGCCGGGCCTCGCGCAAAGTAGACTTTTCCGTTCCAGGTACTTAACAATGGGTCGAATAAACCCGTGATTTCACGGAACACATTAGATGTAAATGTTTACCAGATAATATGATTTCAAAATTAGCTGGCTATTATAAATTAACGTGGATCATCTATTTACACATTTTCTCCCTAAATAATGAATTCTGCTAACGAATTGAAAGTACTTGCATCAAAGCCTATTTTCCGTTTCTTCTGCCCTAAATGCGCGTGGTACTTAAATCAATACCGTTTCAGATGCACCACCTCCTGGGTCTTTGAGTCCATGATATTTGATTTTCCCACCTTCAAATTTAAAAATGTATCAATCATCACTTAAAATTTTCTCCTCGCATGATCAGATCATCCTCCCAAAAAACTATCGGGCCCTGAATAACCTTTTGGAAGCTGACATAGTCTCTTCAAACGAGTACTCACGTGACCTCTTGCGCAGATCGCGGCTTTCCCGCAGATCCCGCTTCTGGTCGCACGATTGCTCACGGCCTGAACATAGACCTCATTCGTCATTAGTCATTTCCTATGCCTGTTGGCATAACGCATATTTTTCAACTTGTAGCAAGATCAAAACCGACCCCAAAATCTCTCAATCGCTTCCGCTTTACGAGAAACATGCACATCACTCCAATTCCCTCTTCTTGGGGCAACACCTACAATTATGCTTATCTTTTAGTTGATGACAAGTCGAAGCATGCCTGGTTACTAGACCTGGCTTTCCCCAAAGATGTTCAGGACTTCCTCGATAGGGAAAAGCCCCCGTTTGAGTTAAAAGCTATTGTTAATACCCATCATCATTGGGATCATGCCGGCGGCAATGCCAAGTTCCATAAGATGTACCCGGATCTTCCCGTGATCGGTGGCAAAGATTCCCAGTTTGTGACCTATACACCATCTCACCAGGAAGTGATTGACTTGGGCGATGCCATATCCATTACGGCGTTGCACACTCCGTGCCACACAGAGGACTCGATCTGCTACTATGTGAAAGATCGGCAGACGGGCGAAAAGGCAGTTTTCACCGGTGATACCCTTTTCGTCAGTGGCTGTGGACTTTTTCTCGAGGGCCTGGCGCTGCAGATGAACACGGCGTTGAACGGAATTCTTGCCAAGTTGCCGGCAGAAACCCGAGTGTATGCGGGACACGAGTACACCAAGGCCAACGTCAAGTTCAGCGAGACCGTCCTTAAAAACAAGAAGATAGATGAATTGAAGGCGTTTGTGGCCGAAAATGAGTTCACTGCGGGCGCATTCACCATTGGCGATGAATTGGAGTTTAATCCGTTCATGAGATTGTCGGACCCAGCGGTTATAGAAGCCACAGGCGAGACTGACCCAGTAGAAGTCATGTCCAAACTCCGGGAAATGAAAACCAATTCGTGATCGGAGATTGGGACACAATTCATGACAATTCATAGAACTCTGAGCTTGGATGTTTTTCGTTCAGAAGCAAGAACTGCGCTATCGAACACAGTTAATGATTAAGACAGCATTTCATATCCTCACAAAACCAGGTAGTTTCAGTGCCTCGTAGAACAATTCCGGTTGCCACAACTCAATGAACTCAAGATCGTATTCGGATTTGCCCATGGCGAACTTCTCATACTCCTCGAAGATCCCACTGATACACCAGCCCTGCAAGATCTTCCGCATCAACCCCACCAAAACACCAATCCGATGCTTTCCCTTATTGGAGTGGATCAATATAGGGAAGTTCTCCCGATTGAGAATGATCTGTAATGCTTCCGTCAAAGACTTTTGGGCGTCCTCCTGGGTATTCAGTGTGAAAGGTTCCTGCGACGAGTGCATGACAAGATGGTGGAAGGTGATATCAGTGGTGTCAATCCATGCCTTATAGTTTTCCAAAATTTCCGACGAGGAAAGCTTATCCTTCTTGACTTTGTCGCCCTTGTCGCCCTTGTCTTCCTTGACCTTATTATCGGATTTCTTCTTCTTCTCATCCCCCAAGTCACCTAGATATATGATTGTTTTTAGCTTCAATTGAGCCAAGAATGGGTAGCTGATGGGCATGGGGAACCCGCTCCGGTAAATGCCATCTTCCACCAAGGAGAAGTTAAGAGGTGGCACATAGTTGGGCCGAGGAAGGGCTGATTGGGGCACGATTTCTTGCGCAGCTTTATTGTCCAGGCTCTTTTCGCTAGAGTCTCTCGCTAGAGTCGCCCGCTGGTACTCCAGCATATTGGGGTTCGTTTCGGGAACCATTGGGGAAGGAGATGGATGGAGAGAGAGAGGATCTGGTTTGGTAATGGGGCTAGTATTGTTTAAGCCTAAAGTTCCTTATCTAAAGCACAATCTTCCACAATCAATTTCTATCTTCCAACACTTAACCTGCAATGCAATAGTTTGGACGGTGGGTTACCGGGAAGTTTCTATATTAAACTGATGTGGTGGAAACCAGAAGTCGTGGTGGGCTGGAAAGTGGTTATTGAGCGCGCGAAACACAGGGATAACTACTGTTAGGATAGAGGTCCAGTGATGAACACTGGCAGAGGCCACTTGATGGGGGTGTAGAAAAATAAATAAATATGAATGACTAAATGAAACGGGCAGTGGTTACCAGAGCAAAAAAAAAGAAAAAAGAAGAGATTGAAAGAAAGAAAAAAAACGAAAGATCTATTATTTTTCTTTTCTTTTGACTCGACTTCCTTGATTTCAGTCGAGTATCGTCCGCATGAGCTTATAAAAGCGGCTGGAATTTGGGCATGGAGGACTCCATCTTGTTCATTGCGACATTGGGGTTAGGCGGAGGAAGAATGATTTTCAGCTCGCTACTTACATCCGAGTGCAGCCGCAGAAAAGATGTGCTGGGGAACAATCGCGTGCTCTCAGGCCTGAAAAAGGCCGGCGCCGGCGGAGAAGCCAAGTCACGAAGCGGAAGCAGCGAGCCTCGAAGCGCATAGATCTCC
This sequence comes from Metschnikowia matae var. maris, assembly GCA_002370695.1. Classification (NCBI taxonomy): domain Eukaryota; kingdom Fungi; phylum Ascomycota; class Pichiomycetes; order Serinales; family Metschnikowiaceae; genus Metschnikowia; species Metschnikowia matae. The sequence continues at coordinate 157,486 of NKZH01002339.1, forward strand.
AAGTCCACTTGTTGGCGAGAGGAGAAGAGACGCTCCAAGCCCAGATCGTCGGTGATGGTGAGGCCTGTTTTATAGTTGCGGAGGCCGTAGTTCTGGGCGTCGGTGAGACGAAATGCCTGGCGCCCGTTTTCTAAGATCTCGTTGTAGCGTGGAGGTGCTGAAGAGGTCATGGGGAATGTGAAGTTGAGGGCTGATGAGAGGAACCGGAGTGTGACTTTGGTGTGGGATGGGTCTTCTGCTTCGGACTGAGATGGGTCTTGTGGGGTGGGAGATGGGTCTTGTGAATTGGAGCCGAGTCCCCGTTCGGGGCTGATGCTGGGGAGGTATGTGGGACTAAACTTACTGGCAACAGCTGCCAAATTGGCGAGGGATCCGTATTCTCCGCCCATATACTTTGGCCGGGGACGCTCTACCTTAGCGAGCGTAGAATCCTCTTGCTTTGGCTGGGTAATTTCACCCAGTCTTTCTTGATCCTCATGATCAAGTACTCTAGTCTGATCAAGTTCCTTAGCCATATCTCCAGGCTTAGAATAAAGCGCTTCAGTTTTACACTCGAAGTTAACCTCAAGGTTACCGTTTTGTTCAGGCTTCTCTTGCTCTTCCACCTCATGCAGCTGCTCAATCTGCTCTGGACTAAGACTCTTTTGGAATTCAGGAGTAGGAATCAGACTCTCTACTCTGCGCCGGAATGGCACAGAGGCACTTGCAACAAATGGGTACTCCAACAATATGCAGTGGTAAAAGGCATCGCCCATGTACTGAAGAATAAAATCATATCCAAAGTCTTGGATACAGCACCCGATCAATGTGTGGAGCGTGTTAGCAGCCGTTTCGTCATCGAGTGAGTCGCTAGCACCGGAGTTGGGCTCAAGACTACGGTAGAACTTGGCCTGGAAAATAGTACTGGTGACTTTGTCCCTGATATGTTCGAACGACGTCTTGTTGATTCTGCCAAATGATCGTTCTAGCATGAGCGTACATACTGACGAAAGGGCACCTTGGCCAATGACTTTAAAGAGCTCGTTTTTCGCCAGCATTGTCACCATGAGACACAGCTTGGACCGCTTGATATGAAGTAGGAGAGTATTGCAGAGAGACTGGAGTATGCTTTCCCTTTCGGCGGTTTTGTCCGCATGACTTGCCGAGTCTTCTTCCACTATGGCTCGGATGCTAAGAGGCCCTTTATAAGGCCGTATGATGGTATCGATGGCCGCACGTGACCGGTCTTCATTGGACACCACCGTTTGAGTAGGGTAGCTCATATCGTACACTGCATCTTCGGTGTCGGCAATATGGGCTATTTCCAGAAGAAACAGGTATTTAACCGAGTCGGGTTCCTTCGCTATAGGCTTTACTCGAACCTTTTTACTGGCCCGTCCAGTTTTAGAGTTCCGCTTGCGGTTTCGACGCACGCTTTGAACTGCTGCCCGAACAAGAGCTTCAAAATCCTCCAAAGTATCGGGACCATACTGGAACTCCGACCGGAGGATTTGAGCTACGCTCTTGACGTTCTCTTCTTGGTCACTGGCTCTGCGCGAACTCAAGTCTAGCGCATCGATAAGCTCGAGCCTTCGGGCAGAAAACTTCCTCCATAGCCCTTCGTCTGCAAACCCCAACTTGTCTCGTATGGCGTTGGTAATGCCGGGCTTTTTGGCGTTGAACATGGGCAGGTAAATACTGATTGACTCATGACTTGGAGTCATCATGACTCGCGCCCCTGCATGCAGGAGGAAACTTTTGCCGGGAACTTTTGTTTATTTAACCTGGCGACAATACGTGACGCACAATGGGTTTCTTAAATCGGACCACACGTACATATCTTTGGGATCAAATCAACATTTTGAACCTTTTGTTGTAAAATTATTTGGTGTTTTGCTTGTTTTGTGTCTAAGTTAATTGTGTTTGAGTGTTAGACTATGGGACTCGATATGCTCTGCCTAATTCTCACGGCCTCTCAGAACAAATCACTTTAGACATGCCCGGGAAAAGTTCTGCTTTCTTTCTTTCTTTCTCTTTTTTTTTTTTTTTTTTTTTTTGTTCCTG